>CABFVX010001678.1:76109-148409 GCA_902151425.1 Timema shepardi | reverse complement strand
GGTGTCTGGAAAAATGAAAATTTCCTCTGGAAAACCTGGAAAACACAGGGAATTTGGTAATAAGAAAATAGTGGCAACCCTGTCAGAGTTCTAATCCCACCCAGGTAGATTGAGTTTTTTTCTCAAAATGGTTTCGTTTTCCCCTCTCCCTTCATATAAATGTGGGTACACTTCTTCTAAACCCAACCTTTCTCATCCCTAACACATTAGCGTAGTTAGTAAAAGACGCATAGCCCAAATGGATAATTAACTCCTGTGCTAAAAATTTATTTGTCACAATGTATAGAGTCGATTAACCTGGTTTTATAACTATTCAACGATTGAAAACTTTTTTTATTTCGTATTTGATCCACTTAATACTAGCCAGCGTTTGTTGTTTTTATTTCTACAAATTGATCTTTAGTGGACAGTGATGACCGTTTTCTTTCCCTCATTCTTGCTTTGCTGAAGATATTTCCCCTACCTTCCCCCTTATCAAAAAGAAATCCACTAAACAGTAATAACTACTAGAGTTTGTAAGTACTGGGGCAGACTTGATATACCCTGATTTTCGTTGGAAGAACAATAGAGACAATTCAAAAATATTTTTTTACAGCCAACAATGATCACATTTGTCTATATTATTTGTGTTATTTTATAGGTATTGATAATATTTATAAAAAGTGACAACTGCAGATAACATGACTTGATGTATGAATACATTAAACTTGTTTTAGTAACTTTAGTAACTAACTTTTACTGTTCTTCCTACAAAAATCATACTATAGCTAAACTGCTGTTCAAAAATCACCTCCCACTGAATCTTAAGCAGCTGATATCTTTTTTGGTCGAGTGACTCAGATGAATGAAGCCTCTTGAATGCCAAAACAAGCATCCAATGAAGCTCCAATTTTAAGAATAGTTTTAACTTTTAAAAAAATCATTTAAAAGACAATTAAATTTTCGTCAGGATTGGGAGTATTGTTAGCACAGGAGACTGAGGGTGAGAAATAGTCAATGGTGTATGAAAGTCAAATACTTCACCCACATGAGCAAAACTATTTGACAATAATTAATTAGTGAGGCATTGCCTGGCTATAATCTATGCAACTGATTAGAACAAACACTAACTTAATTGTTAAGAATGCATTTAGTTCATTTCTTAGTATTAAACACATGACTGTCAAACAAGACATTCTAAAGTGTTGTTTTATATTTAATTACTGGAATTATTTACATCTATGAAGCTCTCATTTAGGCAGAGAAAAATCTGCATAAGTACCAGCAAAACAGAAAAAAATAAGGACTATAACAGGAGTTTCCAAACTGTGTCATGACGTCCTAGAGTATCGCCGTCTGGGTCGTCGCAGCTATATGGGTAAACTAAGTGAAAGTGCTTGATATGTATGGGCTAGTAATGTAAATGACAATTTTATTTTCAAATATAATTTGGGCAATTTAAAAAAAAATTGAGTACACAGAAAATATCATGTGAAGAGTGGCGAAATCTCAAAAAGTTTGGGAGCCCCTGGACTAAGTAAAGTTAATAACAAAGTTTTATCTGTGAAACCGGGTCATTTTCAGTGGAGCATTTTTTTTAATCTCAAGCTCACTTTGTATGATTTTGTAGCATGTCACTCAAGTAAAATGACATCTACAAACTGTAATCTGCACAAAATACTAAACTGAAATAAAGGAATCGAAAGAAGAGAATTAAAACTGATATATTCTGCAATAATATCATTTGTGTCCATTCCCGGATACAAACACCATGCTTCGACAAACTATTCTGCAAGTATGGCGGAAGTTAAGGCGTGTTAGTTTTAATGAACCCTTGAACACTAGAGGTTGACGAAGGACCTGACTTGTCGTTGATTCAATGCCTCGAGTTACGAGCACTGCTGCCCTAGCGGACTTCCTTGGCAACTCTTTCTCCGCTATTCCCACCACCTCCCCTTCCTTTTCCCTCATTACATGCCCATATTTGGTCCTGTTGAGTGTCAGAAAAAAGAGTATATAACGGGTGATCCCTAGGTCCATTCTGCTGTAGTTCATCATATTATATCCTTGAAGAAGGAACCTCTGCTCCAGCACCTGAAGAATAAACTGGTGGTCTTGATGTTTGGGTCATGGGTCTCACTGCCTCGACAATCTCATCTGATATTCCAAATATTCAACAAATATCCAAGTCCGTCAGACTTGTTGTTTTAGTCAGTGAGACTAAGTTTTGTTTCTGTGTCCTTCTGACTTAGTTTCTGTTAGTCAAAGCGGCTATAATGTTTTTCAAGTCCTTCAGTCTTGCTGTTTTAGTCAGTGACTAAATTTTGTTTCTGTGTCCTTCTGACTTAGTTTAGTTAGTTGAAGCAGCTAAAATGTTTTCTATGTCCTTTGTACTTGTTGCTTTAGTCAGAATGACTAAATTTGGTTTTGTGTCAATCTGACTTAATTTCTTTAGTCAGACAGTTTTGACTATATTTTTTCCTTATGTCCATATAACATATCTTAAATACAGGGGCTTTGAGCTCCATGTGTAATAAAGACTTTGTTTTAAGGTTCCTCATCTCCTTAAGTTCATTATTCCATTTTAAGTCCTTATGACTTCACAATATCCCATGACGCTGTGGGCGTCATGCTCACTTGTTCGAATTTTTGTATGGCTACAAGCAGGTTGTCTAACGCCTTTATTTGAGGACCTAGTTAGGACAATATATCTCGCATCTCACAGTATTCTTGTTAGCACCCCTTTTTCTCTGTTACTATTTTGGGCGCTCAAAGTGTGGAAAAGGCTAGTTTTGTATAGTGAGCAGCACATATAGTATTTTTATTTGCGCCTTGTTGGCACCTCATTTGTCCAAGTAAAGTTAGTGTGTACTAATAATAATATTTAGCACCGCGTCTTACTACCCGTTCGGGTTATACGCTTTAAGTACTAATTACTCTAATGGATTAGGAATTGGGAAGGTNATAATATTTAGCACCGCGTCTTACTACCCGTTCGGGTTATACGCTTTAAGTACTAATTACTCTAATGGATTAGGAATTGGGAAGGTTGAATTAGAGGAAGTGAACCCGCATTTGCGTGGAGGGAGAGTGGAAAACCATTTAGGAAAAACCACCCCCAGTTCACCTGACCAAGATTCGAACCTCGATCTCCCCGTCCTCAGCAGTCGAGCTCAACACAACAAGCGTGTTAGCCAACTATGCCACCGAGGCGGGTTAGTGTGTACTAGATTTGATGTATACCCCAAGGGAGTGGGTAATGTTATAAATATACTATCGAGTGCTCTGACAGTACCCACTGGGAAAGGACTGACCATTGTACAATTTTGTGCCGACACTCGATTGTTAGCCATCTGCTAATGTAATTGCCAAACCGTCCTCTTACCATTTATTATTTAGTATGTTTATGGGACCTTTCTTAATGTCAAATCAAGCTTACTAGCTTGGCCGACATTTAGCTTAGTAACTCTAAAACTATAGGTTTGCAGTTATATTTTTATTAGTAATTAATTTACCATGTTTTCTGTTTAGACCCTTCTGGTGGTAGTCTGGCGCTAGCCCGGCTGTTTTGAAATCCAATACAACTTAACTTTCTTTTGACTGCTACCATGTCTTGGGACACATATTCTCCCATGCTATGGGAAGTTCCTATATTTTTGTAGTTGTTAAATCCTATCATATTTGTTAGTTTAAAACTTAATGTTTTCCTTTGGATGTCTAAGAGTTACATGTTTTCCCTAACCAATTTAATGGACATTACTGTTTATTATTCTTTGGTCCTGCATTTAATCTTATTTATCAATTGTAGCCCTATATGATCTTTTTATGTTTTTTTTAAATTTATTTTTGTTAACTATTTATTTCTCTTACTCTTATGAAATATTTCCCAGTCTCTACTTTGTTGTACACTTACTTTACAATAGTTATCGTTACCTCCTCTACATATTAGAGTGAAGGGGAAGTCACGATACAATTAGAAAAAAAATATTACCACCACTCTAAGGAGTCATTTGTGTATCACAAAAATCATCTTCCATTGTGTGGAAACAAGTTTATTGGACAGACATGGATTGATTTTTAAAAATAACCATTTTGCCATATTGTTAATTTGGAAGGTAGAAAGAACTTGGTTTCTAATAAATGAAATATTAAAAAAAATCGAGTCAGTTTTTATTAATTGCTTGCTTATCATTATATTTCTGTACAATAACTCAAGAGCAGTGAATATATAAATATATCAAGTCAAAAAACAATTGGGCGGACCTTTTATTATAAACCAAACATAAAACAATACCATAATTAATTAAACATTAGAAAATTATAAATTAAATCATCCCAAACAATATTTTAATATCACAACATACATAGTTTAATTCAACAGTTTTGGACAATGAATAATAAGTGCAAATTTATCAAATCGCATAAAAAATAAAAACCAATAGTTAAAGATATATAAATTATATTTACAAATGTGTATTTATTTCAAGATATTTAGTATTTCCATGATTAGAACTTTAATTCAACTAAATAAGGTACAAACTTAAGAGACCACTTAACATAAAGTTTCACTTTGCATCTATCCAAGATATCAGGCCAAACAATATATACACATAAATGAAAACATTACAACAAAAAACCAATAATAAGGGAACAAGCACAAGGTTGAGGCACTTCTAAGTTCTGAAATGCCCAACTTTTCTAGACCAAATAGCATCTTTTTTCTTGGGTTTTCTATGTCTAAATTAATAAAAATAATCTGATTTTTAGATATTTTTTTTTACTAAATTCTTGACACGGATTATTACAAACAGATGTGTCGGTGCTTTTTCACAAAATTAAATCAATTTGAGGTAAAACCAATAATTTAAATTGAGTTATGCATTGTTTTGTATATAAGAAATTATTGCGAACTTGAGAATTTCAGTGACTTTTTAGTAAGAATTTACCACCTCTCACATCAAATTTCCTGAATTTTCCAGGTTTTCAAAGTGAATATCGATCCCAAGACAATATTATGATTTAATACTAATCATAATATGGCAAAATTTAGTTTCTAATGAATTTCCCTGAATTGATTGTTTTTTCAGTGATAGATAGTTCCCAAATTTTAATTGTTCTGTGATATTTTAAATCATTATATTACAAACTTTGTGCAAATGAATACATAAAAAGATAAATAAAATATATGGAAGATAAGCAAGTAAGCTGTGGTGTTGAAAAGAGAAAATTTAAGCATTGATGAAACTAAGAACAGGAGACCACACCACCTACATCCAATGATGTTGTTCTAAGTTCAACCTGAAGTGCTAGGCACAAACTTCCCTTCTTCCTTTCAAATCAAGAACTTTACAAAAGTTTCTAGCCTCTTTATGTGTTTGTCAGTTACCCTAATCCTCTTTTTATCCTTTCCATATATATTTCATTCACTAGGCACTTATATTAATTTCATATGTAATTATTGTAATGTTGGATCAACAAAATATCACAACACAACAATATTTCTCTATTCAATGGTAAAGTGTGGGAATATGAAAAAAGTATCGATACTTTACTAATATCGATATTTTCCTCTCAATACTAGTATTTTTTTTACTCAATACTTTTACCGATATTAGTACTTGCACTCTGGTATCAAAAGAAACAACTTTTTTGTTATGTTCACTCATGCTAGGGTGGCCTGTGGAGGAAGAAAATTACACTATTTCTATATTCTCACTCATTTTCTGTATTACAAGAACCATAATTGATATGGCAAAACCTTTTTATAATATCCATCATATAATACTATATATATCATACCTTCCAAGTTCCAACACATAACATAAAAGTGATAGATCTAAGTATACTATAATATGGTTACATCATTATAATTTTCAGTGTTTAAATAAATATTAAAGTACAATTATTATGATGCAAAAGATGAAATTATTATTACTAGAGATTTTTTTTTACAGATTAGAATTTCGATACAAATATATACTGTTATCGATACTAGTACGGTATCAATATTTTTCTCCAGATACTTTTCTTTCGATACCACATCCTTAGTCAAGTGGTCACTCATCTTGCCAAATTAAACTATTTAACACATATGCGAGGTGCATAAAGCTACTCGATACCTTTATATTATTTTACCATATATCGTAATAAAATTTAGAACATTACCAGTGTGTATTTAAATTATATACTGGAAAATACATTTTTAGAGTGTTTTCGTAGAAAAAGAAAATGTAAGTTATAAATGATGGCTCAAGATTTTTCTTTACATATTCATTGCAAGTTAATGGGTTATCATAAAATAGTAACCTGTTTCCTGATTTAGTTTATGCACATGACCAACTTTAACCAAGTTTAAGCTCTGATAAACTAATCACTGAAACATCAAATTATTTCTTATAAATTGTAAACACAAATCATTTTGAAACTTTATTTCTTAGAAATTGTGAACACAATTTATACTTTAACATTGAAGTTTTATTATAAAAAGTGACATGGTTTGAGTGTTAAGTGCCAAAGATAGAAATTTGTGTGGTATAAAATGAGGAAAATATACTAACTAAGAATAAAACAACTGTTTTTCAATAATTTTAAAGAGTTGGTCAAGTTTGTCATCACAAAGGCCATTAACAGCGTAAATAATGCAAAAAATTTAATTCAATAAGTATGATAAAAATAATATGAAATTGAAATATAATTGATGGTTCTAAATTTGCCTCCAAAAATATAACTTTAAGAAAATAAGAGTAAAAAAAGAGTTAAAGCTAAAACAACTTACTCCGGTGGCGATATGGACTAAGGCGTTAATCTCATGGTAGACTTGACTGCTGATGTGAAGATCGAGGTTCAAATCTCGATCGGGTGTACTTTTTTTTCTAAATGATTTTCACTTTCTCTCATCCAAATGCAGGTAAACCTCCTCTAAATATAACCTTTCTAATCCCTAAAACCCAAGTACAAAAGCATATAAATCAAATGGATAGTAAGAGGTGGTTCTTAAAAAAAAATGTGAATTCAGTGTACTGTATCATCTAGTTTCAAATCGACTTAAGCCCAATATTACAATGTCTTATCAAAGTCCACTGATCATTAAATTTAAGCCGTTGGTTAAACTTGGTGATGTGCTCGCCAACTTACAAAAGGTGCCTTCCAATGGGTCTTATTGTTAACCTTCTTAGAGCATTATATTTGTTTGGCCTAATTTGACCATGGAGAATAATAAAAGCAAGTTATTAAGTCTATGGTACTGTTATGTAAACAAATCAAGTCAAAACCTTAGTTGATCCAATTCGTCAAGTTTTTGTACGGTTTAAAGATAAATAAATGTAAGCTGACTTTAATAATAACAATTATCTTGAAAATAATATGGCAGAATGTTTAATGACTGTTAATGAGGATGTTGTGCTTACTAACCAAAAGGTAAACTTTGTATTAACTTGGCAAGCACTTTTACGTGGACATTAGTGCTAATAGATTATTATTAAAACAAAAGTAGTGGTTACTATTGCTTAACCTTTGTCAAAATGGATTAAATAGCAAGGCTATTATATTTGATATTTACAGTATAGCCACATTTAAATATCTTTAAATTGAAAAATGACACCTGGACACAGGAATTGAACCCGGGACCTTTGGCTTCGTTTGCCAATGCTTAACCAATGAGCTATCTAGGTGTTGTTCCATGACCTGGGTCATTCTTCACTCATATATTAAGGCAGAGTCTGTGATGGACATGTAGAAATTGAAAGCTTATGTTACAATATAATGGATAGAATAACATGACATTGTAAGATTGGGACTAAAAGTACAAACTATTTAAATTTGTGTGTTTTCCGCCCCGTATGAATATAACAAGTTTTTTTCAGATTACATTCTGATGGAGGCATTGGATAAAAAATATAAAAATTACCTTGTGTGAATGTCATTGCACTCGTGTAGCAGGTGGTGTTACTACTAGATAGCTTAGTCAAGCGAACGATTGGCACATAAAGCTGGACATTCAAATTCCTGTCCCAGTATCATTTCTCTAAATTTATACAAGTATGAAAATGTACAATCAGTGTTAGCAGAAGAAAGATGACGTGACCCGTTTGGGTTGAATTATACATTTCAGCTTTATTTTTTCTCAAAATGATGAAGTGGAAAGTATTCTTTCTCAAAATGTAAAATGAACTCTATTTATAGTGCCCAAAACTAATGGCTGCTAAATTGAAATCAGATGAAAATGTAAATTATAAATACACTTTTGTCAATTAATATGAGGAGTGTCAACATTATCAATTCAAGAATGTATGAATACAGTACTGTGCCAGTATATACATTTTATTTTAAACTTAAGACAAGGTATGGTACATTAGTTTATATTTATAAATGGCTACTATTAGAGGTAAATGAAAAGGGAATCATAAATACTAATTTTATCAACACACAGTTTAATTTGTTAATACATTCTCAACAGTAAGATAACAATCAACATAAGTTTCATTCATAAAATAGCTTTTACAACTTGATATAATACAAAGCTAGTAGATCTGTTCTAGTGAGATGGCGCTCACAGGGCGTCACGATGCCACACCCACTTCTTATTGGTGTGATCGAACCTGTGTGCCAGCCACTGCTGCTCCAACAGCTGATACCTGCCGGTACTGAGGTACAGTGGCTTCCCTCGTCTTAAACACAAGTATCACACTTAAATTCACCACACACACAAAACTTTATTTAAAACCATTATAGGTCTTTTAGATATAATTTTAACCCTACACATTAAATATTTTATTCATATGATGATATGTGAGACAAATAAACCACGTCCAAAGCAAGTTTAGAGGTAAGTCTACAAATAAAAGTGGTTGGCCAAAATTTATTACAATAATAAGAGTTCAGCCGAGGTTAAATTTTCTATAGCAAGCTAATCTCAAATGTTGATTTGTGCTGGGTCCTGGTAGACAAATACAACTAGATTAATTTCCTATTATCTGCCAACATATCTAGTACTTGATATGTCACCCCATGCACACTATTAGCGGTACAAGAACTGGGGTGGCTGAAAAAGGGAAGGAAAAGGAATAACTTGGAATACATTAACCCTCACATTCTTGTTTTATTTAGCTCTCCTCTGACTTAATGGCATAAGAAACCAAAGGAAGGGTCCACATCAAATAAAATTAAGAAACGCTCAAAGTTTTGTCAGAATTCATATATTTAATGAAAACTATAGGTATGAGAGTTGACAGAATGACAAATTATGAGTGTGTGTGTGTGTGTGTTTTGGTTTACCTCATGCAAACCAATAGCCAATCCACTGCCAAATGACAGGGTCTATTAGAAACTTATGAGAAAAAGATAACTCAGAAAATGACACAATCAACTTTACATAAGTATTTTGAGCAGTAGGTACTCACAATGACCTGTGCAAGTTTGGACTGCTGTTGTTTAAAGGAGTTTATGGAAGTAATCAGCTGAATAATTAAACTGTTGATGCTTCACCTTTTAAGGTCTTTTAATATGATGATAAATCTTTTGAAACCATCTTTTCGTAAAAAAATAATTGAGTTAGTATATTTTATCATAGTAATGAAATTGAAATACATTTTAGCTTGTTTACCTTTTCGTTAACCATCATAGCAATCCAACTTTGTAGAAAAAAATAATAATAGGCATAAGATTAAAATGAGTATTAGAATTGTGAGGTAATGTTACATTACACCATCTGGAATTCAAACCTCTTTATAATTTAAGAAAATCTGACCTGAGGTTGGTGTACCAAATATATTCTATATTGACAGCAACCAATTCCCAAAAGTTGTTGAATTTGTGCACCATATAATGTGCAGTGTTTATGACAGAATATAGACTATCTATGAAAAACAACCATAATGTTTATGGCTTATAAACATACATTTTTGATACTGATTTTGGCACAAGATTTAAAGCTCGACAATCGAACCAATGCTGCAAATAAAATATTCCAAATTTCTATCGAAGGGTGTTTCTTGTTGTTTCGTATAAGGGGATTCACACTTTTTGTAAAGTTGCAATCCGTTTTACTTAAAATGATTATTGCTTTTTTTAAATAAGTATTTTCCATTTTTCAATATGGCTTCTATGGCCAAACAAGTTTGACATACCTAAATTAGACCATACAGGCTAGTTTTTATTGCAGAAACACCTCCAAACATAAAATCATTGCTAAAACCCCTGTACATAAATAAATCTGTGTGTAACTTACTTGAGTTCCCTGTCTTCCTCTCCAAAACTGTCAAGATACACAGAGCCCCACAGGCACGCTCTCTTGCCTCGGATCACAATGATATAGGATGACGTCACTACAAGGTACATGGAAGTACCTCCTCCACAGTCCAGGGAGTGCTACACAACACACGACACACATTACACACTCACACACTATTCGATAGGTTACAATAACAATTAGAAATAGCTGATACAAAGAATTTCAGGGAGTAATAAAGTAGAATGTGGATAAATCTCTTGGCACCATATGCAATAACATGACTAAGTGGATGCTTGGTGGACACTAGCATGGATTTGCTTGCG
The DNA here is from genome assembly GCA_902151425.1 of Timema shepardi. Lineage (NCBI taxonomy): Eukaryota > Metazoa > Arthropoda > Insecta > Phasmatodea > Timematidae > Timema > Timema shepardi. Next base: position 137,879 of record CABFVX010001678.1, on the reverse strand, counting down.
TCATCATAGGTTAAAAGGTAGAGTGATAGATAGTGTGCTCGGGACCACACTATTGGTCCACCAAGCAATCATTAATTAGTGTTTTTGCATACTGCCCTTTAAGCCAATTCTAATTTAGTTAAAGTTCAGTGGCCAAACGGTCTAAGGTGTCACTCTAATGTTAGACTGGCCTGCTGATAATGGAAAGATCGGGGTTCGGATTCTGATTGGGTCTGAGCGTGATTTTTATTAAATGGTTTTCCACTATCCTTCCAAGCAAATTCGTGATTACCCCTTAAATGTTTCCTTTCTCATTTTTATCCAACTAATGTTATTATAACCTGAACTGGGAGTAAGATAATAATGTGGTGATAATAATAATAATAATTTAAAAAAAAGTTAAGCTAAACACAACTAGAGAGTTGAGGTCGGAGTCAAACATTACAATAAACGAATAAATTAAGATTTAATGAAAAATGAGGTGTAAAAGTGTAATTTACAAATACATATTAGTGATAAGCAGTCTATTCATATTCATAAAAAGAAAAAAATTATGTATTATTGCTTCTTCTAGTTCAATTCTTGTTTGTGTCAAGTTGTTTGCTCAATAAACTAAAGATATACTATTTTTTTTTATTTCGGTTTTATTATTTTAATATTATTCATGAGTGAAAACCTCCCAAAAATTACCTAATTTATACATTTTTATTAAAATGTGTTTTAAATCAACAGGTTATATTAATAAGAGAAAAAAATAACCTACCTTAGTTATTAGTTTAGAAAAAAAACAAATTAAAATATAACCATAATTTTAAATAGAATTAGTTTCCTGTGTGCATATGAAAATCCAACAGAATAATTATCAAATGCAAATCCTAAATTTTAATATAAGCATTTGACATCACATAGCAACATAGTCGAGCTAAGCTCTAACAACATCTCACCCCTTTTCCTTTAATTAGGGATGATTATTTTTAAGCACCATATCTTACTACTTGTTCAGGTTCTTTGCCTATGTACTAGTTACACTAATGAGTTAGAAATTAGAAAGGCTTAATTTAGAGAAAGTTCACCCGCATTAGTGTGGAAGGAGAGTGGAAAATCATTTATCATTCCCCCCCCCCCCCCCNCCCCCCCCCCCCTGTGGGCCCGACCAGGATCAAACCCCAATCTCCCTGTCTTCGGGGGTCTATTCCAACACAAGAGTAGCCCGTTAAATGACGCGGCCACCGCAGTGGATCAGGATGAAAGTTATGAGGTATCTTCAAATAAGTGAGAAAAGTGAACAGAACCATTTAAAAAAACGTGAACAAAGGTAAACATGAGTGGAAGGGGTTAAGGGAGGAACAAGAACAGAACAGTCAAAGTTAACGTTCAACTTAACTATTAAAAATATTTTGCATTTTTAAATTTTCTTTATAAGTTGTTTGCTTGATCTATTATTTTACACTTACACATTTTTCTGCTTCTTACATTTTTACCCCAAAAAAGTGTACAGGGGTTTTCTTTTAGAGATATAAAAGTGAGAAAAGTGACTTACTTGCAGTCTTGTATAGTGTTATAAGGACATAACAAATCTCCTTGCATGTTTCACTCATTATTATATTCGTTTTACAGAGCAAGTATTATTTATTAGGGCTGTGTGAGTAATCAAGTTCGAGTCAAGTTTTAGTTGTTCAAACATGGCTAGAATTTTTTTACAAAATTTAAAAAATCCAAGTATTCGGAATCTTTGATTTTAGCTCAAAAATTCTGAGTGAAATTAATTTGAACCAATTTAAATATACTATTTTATAGCAAATGTAGTCCCTTAATACGTACTTTTGTTTGATTAAATTTTTTTTACCTGAACAAATGTTTTAAATTTATTTAAAGATCTAAATTTTGTGTGTTCATAATTTTTTGAAAATAACATTCAAAGAGGGGGGGAAAAAAAATTGAGCACAAAAAATGTCTCACAGTTGTAAGATGAGTTTAGTATTTGGACTTCAAGATGTATTATTATTATTAGCATCCCGTCTAACTACCCGTTCGGATTATACGCACTTACGCTAATGTGTGATAGTATAGTGATTGTGAGATGAAATGGAGGACCTACAGTTTAACGTGGAATCCGAACCACGGTGGCGGCCTGGCATTCCCCACATTCACAAGTTGAGATTAATACACATCTTGTTAGAGGTAAAGGAAGGGTCTGGAAATAAGATTAATCTGTGCCGGGACCGGGGATTGAACCCCAAACCCCAGCACATAAGTCTGACACCTTACCCTTAGACCGCCAGGTCACCTATTTCAAGATGTAAAATGAATTTGAATATTGTTTTCTAAAACTTGGGTTTATGAAAAAAACAAGACATATTTATGACATGTAAACATTAAACAAAGTGTTGTATTATATATTTTAATGAGAGTTTTATTTTGAACTAATTTCTCTAATGTAATATTATTTTACAAATTAATTAGTATAGTTTTGGAGAAATTTATTTAGGAAGAAAACATCGCACCATGTTCAGGACAATATGGTATTTAAGTTTTAACAAATATTAAATGTAATAAATAGGGCTAGGTCGATGATAGATGATCAACATTTTGAACACCTATTCTTAAAATATTCTGAAAATTGAAAAATGACACCTAGACACGGGAAACGAAATGGGACCTTTGGCTTAGTATGCCGATGTTTTAACCACTGAGCTATCCAGGATTCGTCTAATGTCCAAGGACATTCTTCACTCATGTTTTAAGGCAAAGTATGTGATGGGAGTGCGGGAATCGTCGGCTACAAATGTGTGATTTTATTAAGATCATGAGCTATCAGATAACACAGAAACCTTCAACTCAGTAGTTGGCTTAATGCTGCCACTTGTACAATTATTATAATTGTAAATTTAAGAATCAAATAGCAAAAGCTATTATTTATGCTTTTAGTGAGGATTACCCCATCTAGATATCATATTCTGAAAATGGCTGCTAGTCGACTAAGTAAATAGTTACTTCTTTCATCATAACAAGTGTCAGTGAGGGAGAGAAAAGTTGTATTATAGGTCATGAATAGGGAGGGATTATCTTTGAAAGGTCACCACAAGGTCAACTAACAAACAGCCGCCTGAACCAAGAAAGAAAGATTCAAGGAAAGCTAAAACTGGGGAAGATTTAAGCAAAGCTAAAACTGAGAAAGAGTTAAGGAAAGTTTAAACTGAGGAAAAGTCCCGTGGGAGAGTCAAGGGAAGCTAAACTTGGGGAAGATTCAAGGGAAGCTAAAAAATTGGGAAGATTCAAGGAACGCTAAAACTGGGGAAGAGTCCAGGAAAGCTCAAACTAAGGAAAAGTCCTGTGGAAGAGTCGAAGGAAGCTAAACTTGGGGAAGTTTCAAGGGAAGCTAAAAATTGAGGAAGAGTCCAGGAACGCTAAAACTGGGGAAGAGTCCAGGAAAGCTCAAACTAAGGAAAAGTCCTGTGGAAGAGTCGAAGAAAGCTAAACTTGGGGAAGATTCAAGGGAAGCTAAAAATTGGGGAAGAGTCCAGGAAAGCTCAAACTAAGGAAAAGACCTGTGGAAGAGTCGAAGGAAGCTAAACTTGGGGAAGATTCAAGGGAAGCTAAAAATTGGGGAAGATTCAAGGGAAGTTAAAACTGGACAAGATTCAAGGGAAACCAAAACTGGGGGAAGTTCAAGGGATGCCAAAACTGGGGAAGAGTCAAGGGAAGCCAAAACTTGGAAAGGTTCAAGGGAAGCCAAAACTTGGAAAGGTTCAAGGGAAGCCAAAACTAAGGAGGATTCAAGGAAAATTAAATTTAAAGAGCTGTTGGTGGTTTCAAAATTACATCATTGATTCAGAACTTATCTTCATTTCAATACTAAAATCTCTTCATCATTTGATATTTATAAAATTATTTTAAAATCAATCATACTTCTTTAAATTTCAAGAAAGTGAATGAATAAAATATTTCTTTTTCTGTTTGATTCTAAGATTAATATATTGGCCGTGATATTCTATGCACAGACTCCAACATAAGATTCCTATATAAAACTATCATAAATTTAACCATGAAAAAAGTGGATGTAATTTATCCGAAACTATCTTTAAAATGTGGTATGACCAATAATGAAGTGAATTATATTTAAATTAGCTTTCGTTTGAATTTAAACTAGTGTTGGGTCGAATCAACTATTTTAAGAATCAGAATCTTGAAAAAAATTATAATCATAGAAAGAAATATAAATATGATATAATAATATTAAATACAAATAATAACTAAATGTTAAGATTATTTCTTATCACCTATTCATTATAACATTCATATATTCAGTTAAGTGTTAAACTACTGGTCTGGGGCTTGTTGTTTAGTTGATCCTATTATTATAGTTGGTTTTGATTCACCAATAAGCAGTATTAGAGATCTATAGCAAATTTTACTTGGATGGTTTTTTTTCTCAAACATATATCTTTGTAATAGTTAAAATAAAATAGACTATATGGTCGGCCCAGTCCTAGTCATAAATAATAATTGTGGTCTTGAATACTTTTTTATGTTTGGCACAGTGGTTTATTTGCCTTAAGTTGTGAAAATCACAGTTCAGTGACCAATGTTTGTGGTTGATGGAAAAGGGAAAGTGTTGTTGTCATACTTTAACAATAAACAAGGTTGTTATGGTTCCCTAGCTTGGATTGTCCTTGTTTATAAACTGGTAGGTAAGAAAATTTGGAAGAAGAATTGCTTAAAACACAATATTGTTGAAAGACGGTCAAATATTGATTTTAGAATAATAATTTCATTCATACAATTATGGGTATGAAGCGCAGGACTAGCATAACTAAAGAATGCACCACTGATTTGAATTCCAAATCGATGTACTGCAAAATAAACTTTATCTTAAGGGATGAACTAAGACAAATAGTGTGAGTGAGGTAAGATCAAACAGTAATAATATACATTAATAATGTACCTGCACAGCCTCGCACATGTTGTGTTGCTTACAACAGTTTTCCTTGAGACACACCAGGGTACCACAGAGTAGACAGATACTGGATTCCCGTGGCACAGAATGACACTGGCTGCACTGACGCCGGTGGTAGTACTGAGAACATACAACACAGCTTGACAAATATACAGTAATGAGTAATATTTCATGTTTAAAAAAAATAATATTATAGTTAGTATACCAGTTGCATTTTAGGATGAAGATTTTTTCGAGCAAAAGTTTTTAAATATGAGTCTCTAATTTTGAGTTTTTAATAAAATAATTTGGACTTTATTCAAGAGATTTGTAGGCTCAAGCTTTTTTTTGTCTACTGCATCTTAGTGTATGTTAAGATATCCACGTACCCTACCTATTTAACATAAAAGGTAGCTATTTGAGGAAATACACCTACATTTGCATCTATATAGGGAGTGGAATACAATTTAGGAAACACCACTCTCAATACACCCTACTAGGATTCAACCTCAATCATATCAAGTTATATTTTTCTTTCTATTTATTTACCACTCACTAGCACTCTGACATTATTAACACAATTAACAGAAATATCTCCTATCTCTCTCTCCTTCTGACTGATGACATCAGTATGGAAACTTCTACAATTATTTCATACTATGCATTTTTTTTTGTTGGAATGAGCTGGTGGCATTGTATCTTTCACTTTCTTTCAAGTTGTAACTAAACTTGGGCATGTTCTGCTCATGCTCTGAAGAAAAAATTATTATAAAGTTGTTAGAATATATATAGGTAAATTTAACTTTATAGCAAATGTATATATAATGACTAATGACATGTGATGCGCAGTGAAAGTAATACTGCTGTGTGTGTGGGATTGTGGAGAGTTAGTTGTCAAATGAATGTTGCCGCACACGTACACGTACACGTAAGTTGTCTAATGTACGAGTATAGATTGCTTGTTCGTTATAAATAAACATGGTAGCAGAGCGTGATTCATAAAAAATGAAAACCCTACGATGGCGATGAAACGAGAATTCCTGTTTTTGACGGTAAGGACTACGAGTGTTGGAAAAAGCGAATCACGTTGATTTTAAAGTTTAAAAAATGTGGAGAGGCCGTGAAGAGAGAAAAAAGTATGACAGATAAAGAGGACGAGTGGAGTGAAAAGGACTTGAAGACAATCAATGTGATTTACAGTGGTATTTCGAATGATCAGTTACAGTTTATAAAAGACAGACAGACTGCGTATGAAATTATGAAAAAGTTTGACGAAATGTACATAAAGGAATCTATTGCAGTGTAAATTTGTATACGAAATAGATGAGATAAATTGAGGTTAAAAGACTTTGAAGATTCAAGTGCCTTTTTTACTGAGTTTGAAAAGCTAGTGAACGAACTTAAAAGTGCAGGAGCTAATGTAAGTGAAAAAGAAACTGAGTTATATGATTAAAATGCTTTCAAATTCGTTAAGTTATGTTGGTGATTTAATTGATGTACTGAAAGAAAGTGATCAAACTGTTGAGTGTGTAAAAAGAAAAAGAGGAAGGGAGCAAAAACAGTTCGAGTGCATTTAAGGCTGAAAGAAAAAAAAGACAAAGCATGTTTTAAGTGTGGCAAGTATGGGCATTTCAAGGCTCAGTGTATGAGCATGAGACCAAGTGAAAATTTGTGGAAGCCCAGAGGCGGCATTCAACAGAAAGAAGGTGGACGCCAACAACAACATCATGGTGGCGGTGGTGGAAGAGGAGCTGGTCGAGGTTCAAGTCAACATCGTCGAGTTGACGGTTGCCAACAAAGGCAAAATCAACAAGGACAGCAAAATGAAGACGGTAATACAAGCAGTTTTAATACAGAAATTGAGGTAATAGCCAGATTAGAAAAATTGTACGTTGAAGCTAACAGTTGTGTCGGTAAAGTAGAATGGTTACTTGATAGTGGTTGCTCTGATCACGTCATAAATAATGATGAATATTTTTATGAATTTGATGAACTCAAAGTACCGGTATATGTTAAAGTCGGGGATGGTCTTTTTTTAAAGGCAACTAAAATAGGTAATGTTTTACACAAATTCAATGTTTATGGTCAAATGGTAGAAAATAAAATGTTAAATGTATTTTATGTGACAGAAATGGATAGATATTTAATCAGTTATGGGAAAGTTACAAATAAATATAAAATTGTGTCAGTTGGAAATATTTCAAAAATATATAATCTAAATGGAAATTTAATTGCTTTAGCTTGTAAGAAAAATGATTTTTATCATATGACTAGTGAAATTGTTAAAACTGAGTTAAATATAACAGTCAAATTAAATGTGACAGTAAAAGGAAAGATATCATAGAACATTAGGACATGTAAATTTTAATTATTTAAAAACAATGTGTGATAAACAAATGCTTGAAGGTTTGTTTGCCAAAGGAACTTAAGAGTCTGATTATTTGAAATGTGGGATATGTTTGAAAAATAAAATGCATAGTTTGCCATTTAAAAATGAGAGTATTAGAAAGTATTAAAGATTGTACATACTGATTTAAATGGGCCACACAGTACTACGGGTTTAAACGGTGAGAAATTTTTTCTAACTTTTATAGATGAGTACAGTAAGGTAGCTAAAATTTATTGTATCAAATCGAAAAGTGTAGTATACAATTGTTTTATTGACTATGTAAATATAATTGAAAGTAAAACAGAAAAAAAGGGTAACAAGACTAAGATGGGACAATGGCAAGGAATATATGAATAGTGATATATATAGTTTTCCTAGAGAAAAAGGAATATCTATTGAACCTTGTCCACCATATGTTCATGAATTAAATGGGACAGCAGAAAACTATAACAGAGATATTATAAATATGTCTAGATGTTTATTAGCAGAGGCCAAAGTACATAATAGGTTTTGGCCTGAAATAGTCAAAACAGCTGCTTATTTGGGTTGTATGACTTAAATTTCTCATCAGTTTCTTGATCTTTTATTTGTTAATTATATTCTAACAAGATAATTTGTTTAATCAAAGATATTATTGAACCCCATTATTATAAAATACACTGATTAATTTCCACGTGGTTGTCATACCTTAGCAATTAGTGTATGTGAACTTAAAAGATCCAACTCAAAATTTCCATCCAACATAATAAAGGGGTCTCTAATACCTGGAATATCTTGTCATAGTCCTGGGGTAGTCGCAATAGCCGGGGCTGGTGCCAAGTGATGTGCTGGTCTACAAGAAAGTTGCGTGCTGCCACCTGACTGTTGTAAGCAAACACAGCGTATTGCTCACACCAGCTGGCTACAAGGGCAGATCCGTCACTCGCCCAGTTGAGTGCCACGGCCGCATTGAAGCGCTTCCAGTCCATACCCTCAGTGACGAGCTCCAGATAGTACACAAGACGGACAAACTCTGACTGGGGTGTGGTGACTTCTGGCAGTGGTTGATCATATAGGTGATGCCGCAGCAATGAGGCTATTCGCAGGAATGGGAGGCACAACCGCTGGACCTGTTCAACACACAAAGTTGATACAAGTGTTAATACCTATTTACACTTTTACCAAACAATACTTTTTTTTTTTATTTGAGTCTTTTGCTCGATTATTTTATGAAACCTATCCAAATAATTATCAGATGATTATATGATTCTATATTCATTATGCTAATGGTTTTAGGATTAATAAGGTTTTATTTAGAAGAAGTGTAACAGCATTAGTGTGGAGGAAGAACAGAAAACTATTTTGGAAAAAACACCCTCAGCACAACCAGGTGAGATTCAAACCTCGATCTTCCCATCTTCCGCAGTCTAGTCTGCTGTGAGAGTAGCACCTTATACCATGCGGCCACCAAAGAGGGTTATGTGACTATTAATTCGAATATTAATGGGTCTAAATGAGAAAGGGGGAATTTATAGTCAAGGTACCAAAATTTCTGCTCATGTTAAGTATCTTAAAAATCATTTTCATTGGTAAACTAGAATTGGAATTTTTTTGTAGCAGGAAATAGTGGTTGGATGATAAATTTAATCAAAATAGTTAAAGTGAATTTTGAGAAACTTGATTTTTCCTCTTTTTTGCTTTCCCAAAAACTCCTTGGGGGAACTTTATGAAAACCCTAAAGGGTTTTAGTTCTAGGCCAAGATACACAAAGATAGAAAAAATTGTGAAAACAATTTTTTTTTGTTTCAGGGGGTTATGAAATGTTGACACTTAGCAAAATCTCAAGTTTAATTTTTTTGATGGTCACAATACTTCTCTCTTTGAGGGGTGGATAGAAAGAAAAAACGAAAAAAGGGACTTAAAACGTCAATGATTAGTTACCTGTATATCGAGGTCCTTGCCCTTGGTAGAGGGGAGGGAGTTGGAGGCTTCATCCTCCTCCATGTACAGCTGATACAACTGACTCTGTTCCAGATGATGAACAATCATGGCCATGGCCGCTTCAAGGCTGTCAACCCCTGCAACCTTGTTTCGCCAATGGGAGCGCTCACTCTCGGCCATGTGACAACTCAACTGGACTAGTACTTGGAAGTATAGCAGATTGTAAAGCACCTTCACCACACTTGAGAAGTACGCTGCAACAAGACACATGCTTAACACTACATACACTGTATATACCAATACGTTATCACATTATATATTCATAATAAAATTGTTTAAAATGATTTTGAAGGAAATTAGAAGCTATTCTGGAAGTGAGTAAAGAGAATGAAGCAAGGAGTGCAAGGAAAGACCTATTGCATTCAGAATAAACAGGGTGATAAGAGGTGGGATGAAAATAGTATAAGCAGCGATGGAGGGATTATTTTGAGCAATTTTGTGGCAAAAACATAGAGAAAGTAGTGGAAAATGTTGATGATGAGTGAAATAATTAATGAAGCTGAGCTTTTAAAAGCTAATAAAGTGTAAAAGAATGGCAAAAGTGTGTGCGAAAATGGGATCACAAGTGAAATGCTGTAGCATGATACTTTTTACCAGGTTGTGTGGAATTTTTCTGTATGTGCTGGAATTTAAAATGCTCCATATTACTTGAAAAAAGCAGTATTTTTTTCTTTGAACAAAGTTAAAGGCAGAAAGAGTGAATGTAGAAATAAAGGGCAATAATTTGTAGATTATTCCTGCAAAGTTTTTGGGAGAGTCTTAATTGAGAAGGTGCGTGAAAACACTGCGGACAAGATTTGTGGTTTGAAATGTGGTTTCATGCCAGGAAGAAGTAGTATGGACCAGATATTTGCATTGCAAAATGATTGAGAAATGTATGGCAGATAGGAAGAAAGTTTAATGTGCATTTATTGATCTGGAGAAAACATGTGATTGAGTGAATAGGAGTATGTTATGGAATATTCTGAGAGAGATTATGGTGTATAGTGTGTGTTATCCTTTAGTGTTGTTTAATGTATTCATGGATAGGTATATGAGGGATGCTTGTGAGGACGCAGTAGGTGTAAAAATGAACAATGTGAATGTGAGAGGGCAGCTATATACATATGATGCAGTAACAGGCTAAATGGATCTTTGTATAAAAGTATCTAAAAATAATCTTATAGTTTTTGATAAAGATGTATCAGGAAACGATTGTCAGCTTAGTATAAATGGAAATTTGTTAGAACAAGTGAATGATTTTGTGTATCTGGGCAGAATGTTCAGTAAAAATGGAAGGATGGATGATGAAATCGACAAATGGCTGAATGCATATCAAAGAGTAGTTGGATAAATGTATACTATTGAAAAGAATGAAATGAGGCAAAGATTACAGTATATCAAAGTGTGTTGACACCAACATCATTATATGGATGTGAAGCGTGGGTTTGTCAGGAGAAACACAAGAGCATGGTGAATGCAGTTGGAAGGAGATATCTAGGAAATGTATGTGGAAAAACTCATATGGACAAAGTCAATAATAAATGGGTGTTGCAGGAGTGCTGTTTGAAAGGGAATTCAATAGATCATTGTGAAAGAAGCATCTTATGTTTGTTTGAGCATGTCAAGAGGATGAGAGTGGATCGAGTGGCAAAGTAAATATATAAAATGTGTGGCTCAAAAGAAAGGGTTAGGCCATCATGTAAGGCATGGTTAAATGTTGTTTACATATGTGTGAAAAAAAATACATTAGGAGTTTTAAGAATAAAAGAGCATGTATGACTCTGTGTATGAATATTGTTGAAACAAAGGGAGTATGCAATGATAGGGAAGTGTGGAGAAAGTTAGTGAGGATAGATTAGGTACAAAGTTGTTGTTTTTTGAGCATTCACAGTTTCTTGCCTACCTTATAAGGGAACAAACAACACGATTAAGAATGTTATTAAAGTAAAAAAAAACTAAAAAATCAGGCCTAATCAGGAATGACATTTTGACTCCATGAAATTTTCAGGTGGAAAATAGCTATTTTCTGCTGAAATTGGGAACATTTTTAAAATTTATTTTCAAGTTTAAGCTATTTTTAAGATTTATAATAAGTTAAAATTTAACATTCATATTCATATTCATTCAGATTAAAAGATAAATAAACAAATAATTTGAAGATAAATGGAAAGAATGACAATTTAATAAGAAAGGAATATATTTTTATTAGAGATGGGTCGAATCCACTATTTCTCGAATCCGAATCTACATTTTATTTTCGAATCTCGAATCCGAATCCTAGCAAATCATTATAAATTTTAATAATTTACAAATAGACCTACAATACACAATATAGGCCTAAACTGTGAATAAAGGTTTATTTCAATCATGCTTTCAATATTAACACCCCCCTCCCCCCTAAATACATGTTAAAATCCAGCCAAATTAAACAATCTAGACTCATATTATTGTTTAAAAATCAAATCAATCAAAATTTGGGTGTCTATTAGTTATTTTTAAAAGTGTTGTTAGAATGGGTTAAGTTTCTAAAAACATGGGAAATAAACAGATTAGGCCTAGTTATCCTTTGATCAGCTTTATCATCATTAAAGGATATTTTATTGTATTAAAATAATAAAAATACAAACGGATATTTTTTTAATAAAGACTAAAACAACATGCTTAACAATTAAACATACATTGGAAATAGTGAACTCAATAATGCTTAAATATGTTTTATTATTATTTTCTTTTATATCCATTATTTATTATTATTATTATTAGCACCGCGTCTTACTACCCGTTCGGGTTATACGCACTTACGCTAATGTGTAATGGTAGGGTGATTGTGAGATGAAATGAAGGACCTACAGTTTAACGTGGAATCCGAACCACGGTGGAGACCTGGCATTCCTCACATTCACAAGATGTCTTGTCAGAGGTGAAGGAAGGGTTTGGTAATCATATAAATCTTTGCCGGGACCAGGGATCGAACCCCGGCCGCCAGCATAGAAGTCTGACACCTTACCCCCTAGACCGCCAGGTCACCCATTCATTATTTATTTTTGCATATAAAACAAATATATTCGATTCTTGCGATATATTCGATTTCTGAGAATACATTCTATTTAAAACAAGAACATATTTTCGACTACAATATGTTCATTCCCATTTTATAAGGCAGGACTACATTTGAATATTTCTACAATTACTTCAATAAAATATTTAAAATAATAATAAAAACTAAGTTAAAATCGATTTAAATATAAATAATGGATTAGTAAGTCATTGTTTGATTATTAAAACTCGAGAGCGCTTACTAAGTGATCATATTACCTGAATCGATTTTAAACAATCAATATAAGATACGTAGGCTGGTAGGGATAAATAAACAGTTTTATAGCTTTCTGACTGTTGACAGTATTTATTTTTCATGAAACCCAACAAAATGTCTAACTTAAGGATCATTTGCAATAAATTAGGATTCTTTACATAGTTGTAGATAATGACTTTATACCGTGTGTAATGGCGGCTGACTTTGTATCATCCGTAAAGTGTTCTTATTTCTGTTAAAAAAAGCCTTAGTTTATTTAGAGTTTATTTGTAATTCTAGTTTTTATTTTCAGTTTTTGAAGAGTTTTGATGTGTTTATTAAAGTATTTACAAGATTGTTCATGAGGTGAAAGTTTATAAGTGAGAATGTGCCGAAACGGTCGAGTCCAAATTTCCCATACAGTTGGTAGGGGAGGGTACTAGACACGTAAGATTTTCCATACCTAACAATTTTTAATTTTTTTTAAAGAAGATTTTATTCATATTTATTTCTTTTGTCTGAGAAAATAAATATTATGGATTAAGTTGTGCTTTTCAAGTAGGCCTAACTAAGTAATTTTTGAATTCAACATATTATGCTTTGTTTATGAGGTGAAAGATTCGATCATCAAATCCTCGAATCTTGAATACTTGTCAGCATTTGGTGGATTCGAGGATTTGAAGATTCGAGTGGCCCATCTCTAATTTTTATAGTTTCATTCTAGTCAAATATATGGGTAGTCATTTAAAACTATTTTTGAAATGAGTTGGGGAAGTAGGACAAAAATACTTATTTGTTTTTATTGCAAGTCTGAACCATAAATTTAGAATGGGTATATATAATTTTTCCAAATAAAAACCATACAAATACTATTATGTATAATTTGAACAGCATGGCAAATATTTTTAATATTCTTTCACAATGCCACATCAAAATATTTAAACTCATCATCAACCGTTTCCAGCCTATGGCTGAGTCAATCTAGTAGAATGTCTCCATCTTCCTCCTTTAATTTCTTAAATTCCTCTCCTCTCACTTGAAAACTTTCTGTTATCTGCTCCTCCCATCACTTTCGTGGCCTCCTTTGCGGTCTTTTCCCCACATATTTCATTTCTAACATTTTCTTTGGCATCTTCTCTTTTTCCATGCTCATTATATGCCCATACTAGACTTGCTTTAAACTAATTTGAATTAATAAACGTGAATCACAGGCTTGTTCATTTGAATACGATTACCTTTTCTAAATTAATTCAGTGTGCCTGGTTACCTCTTACATTTTAGTTACTAAGGCACTGTTCTACTAAAAAAAGATAAGTTTTTCTAACTTCTTTATCACTCTTATTATGTTTTCAAATTATACACATATTTTGTACTAATTTATTGTTATGGTATTGAGTTAAAGATGAGGAAAGTTGAATTCAGAGAAAGTGTACCCACATTTGTGCGGAGGGAGAGTGGAAAACCATTTTAGAAGAACCATCTTCAATAAACACGACTGAGATTCAAACCCCGATCTCACTGTCTTCAGCAGTTTAGTCTGACAAGAAAGTGACATATTAAACCATGCTGCCACTGAAGTAGTTAACTTCTTTATCTAAGCTGACATTATACAAAAGAAAATGGATGTCATTCCTAGTAATTAGCTTAACAAAATATATGTGTTTTGATGCAGATATATGAAAAAGCAAAGCAATTAAATAATATAATCAAAATAATAAAATAATTAGAAATTACAATATAATAAACATGTGTTATTACCTACAAATAAAGCCTCATTGAATCAAAAATTTCTAAATACAAAATAAATAAAACAAGTATAATAAACAGTTGTTGAGAACACAAGTCTATTCAATTTAACGAAATAGGACTGTTAAATGAAATTGCACTGTTTTGACTTAATGACATTGGAAATAAAACTTTAGTACCATATTGGTAGCATGTAAACAAACAAGATGATAATTGTAGATATCAGATAATTGTAAGTTTGTCAAATAAAAGAGATTACCTTTGTTAAAAGTCTTCAAAACTGAAAATCAAACCAAAAATTCAAATAAACCTGAAATTGATACAACAAATCGCCGATTTTATAATGGAAGGAAGAACACATTTTACACTTTACAAAAATTTAAAGTCGTCCACCATAATTGATCCAACAAATGTTAGCTCACCAAAAATTAGTGAAGAAGTTTTGGGAACGATATTTCAAATATATTGGACTATGCTTTAAATCTATTGAACTAAGCTAGATATAACTTTTTTGCTCTGTTTTTATTAACTAGGTCGATTTTTGTTCCATTTTTATTAACTTTGTCTTATTAAAAGAGCTAAAAAAACATTAAAAACTGAAAAGCAACAAAGAATATAACTATATGAGAGTGGCCATCTTAATTTAATCTAAATATCGTAGCTTTTGATATACATGGCGTGATATTTCGATTGTTTGTTTAGAATCAATTCATGTATTCTGACAATCTCACTTAACAGAATTTTCTGACAGGCACATAGGTCCTTCCATTCTATGCTTTCATAATTTAAAACACTGTAAAAGTGTATACATTAAGAAATGCCACACACAATTATTGTTTTAGTTTGTTTTTAAGGGGTTTAGATCCAAACTTTCATAATGTATGTACATCTTTGAGTGGCTGTTAAATTGAAAATCCAAAGTGTGCTCTGATGTGACTTACTCTGGTCTAGATGAAGAGGGAGAAGAAGAATAAACTGTGTGAGAAGCGCCGAGGGATCACGCAGTAGAATAGGAACCTCCTTCTCGAGTGGAGTGAGTGATGTTGGGGGCCCCCCTGGTTCACATACTCCAGACACATCTTGCCATGAGCGCCACGCTGTCCAGCACGCTAGCAGACGTCCATGCATTGCCAGAACGTGCAAGAGGGGAACTAGCAATATCACAAACACATTTCATTAGACTAACAGAAACTCCAGATATTCATTAAATAGTTAAAATTGGATTTAAATTCAAGATACATATTTTTAGAAGTCTAGAATATGAGATGTAATTGTAAATAAAAGTGATATTCAAGTAAGTTGAGTGAGAGTTAATTAAAAAAAAATTATGGCATATTATATTTAATCACAGTTAAAAGTAAAGGTAGTAAATAAGGTACAAAATAGTAAACATTTTGATCTGTCAAAAATGATTAAATCCAAATTACTAAATATTGAAAGTCAAATGTTTATGATAATGTAAATTGATAAAATAAGAAAAAAAAATATTGATAGGTGCAAATTTAATGAAGAAATCATTCCTAATGAAAAAGTGGGATTTCTTAATTAAATTTGCAATCATTAGTTTAATTTATTTTTATTTTTATCAACTTTCATTATTATAAAATTATTTAGTCACTTGGCTTCCCTATTACTCAACATAAAAAAATATACTGTAGTTAAAATACATTTTTGATTTTCATTTCACATAAAGGAAATTGTAAACATTCCATTCCAATTCCAAATTTAAATTTAAGATTTCAACTTGTAAATGGTTTACATTTAAATACGATTCATGCAAACAAAGCAAAAAAGAATTAAATAGTTTCTAACATCTCACCTATACAAGATCTTTTGGGTATGAGTGAAGGGGGAAGGTCAAGACCTACTCCCGGACAGGTGCACAAGGAGCCCCCTCGTTGGACTAGCTCCACCTCCAGGTTGGACCGGGCAATGGAACTCACAAATTGGAACAAGCTTTGGCTTTGATGTGTGGTTGCCCATGGCTTGTTTTTGTACTTGTGCTGTACAGAGTTAGTCATGTCTTCCATTGCCTTCACCATTGCCTCACTTAGACTCGACTGTACCTGAATAACCCACACATACACATCAGTGTTCTGATATATTTTAGCTTGGACTCAAATGCATCTGAATAACCCACACATACACATCAGTGTTCTGATATCAACTCATAGCTTAGACTCAATTCCACCTACACTGCTTTTCAGACAGTTGGCACAAATTAATTATTGGCACTCAAGTTATTTTAGTTTAGTTTAATATAAATTGGTAGAATTCTGCAGTTTTTATACATAATCCTATACTAGTTCCAAGAAGGTTCTAAAAGTAACCAGGTGAACAGCATAGCAACGTCAGCCACAGAAGAAGCAACAGATCCCTAGCTCATGCCTCACCGTGTTTGGAGGATTCTCCTTGAGAAAATTTGTTAATTCGCTGACCATTGAGGGTAGACTTGCAGGTCGTGATCTCACCATCGCAGCACTCTCTCCTAATTGCGGTGACAGCGGCAACACAGAGTTAGCCAACTGCCGGCACAATGGACACCAATACTCCCCCCTAAATACAATAAGAAGACACAATTGAGAAGACAATTCTTTCGGATTACTTTTAAAACCGACTGCATTTATTATTATTAAAAGTATACCACATTATTTGTGGAGTCTCAAACATAATGAAAATTTAACTTGAGTAACACTTTATTAGAAGTATTTAACTAAAAATGTTCATGATATGAGGTATTAAAATCAAGGTGTGACCTGTCAACTGCGATACTTTGTTGCCTCTGCTGGCTACGCAGAGAGAGAAGATAGGACTTTAGACAATCCAGGTGCAGGTGGTGACCACAGGTCTGCAGGTGCACACCAGGATCCCAACCCAGGTTTATAGAAACAAGCCATGATGCCTAAAATAAATCCCAAACAAACTTGACTGTAGAATGTCTGCTAGCCTGGAAAAAATCTATTGGGGACCGAGGATTGAACCCTGGACCCCCTCCTTAGCTTAGAGGTCTGACACTTTACAGCTAGACCACCAGGTCACACTATTATAAATTAGCCAAGTAGATATAAAACATTTACTATTTACCTAAAACAGCGATTAGGCTTGTTTAAGAATTTATAAGCACATAAACTAATATAGAGTAAAAATTAAATATTATTATATATTCACTAGAAAAAATTTACATAACATGTTCAAATAATTAGTATCACAAGGAACGTACTTGCTAGAACGACCATTGATAGATATATTTTTTAATTGACTAAGACATCTAAGTTATGAATGTAAAGGATTAGCTTATTAAAAGAGAGATTGTTAGATCAAGATAAAGAATTTAAATAATAATCCTAAAATCCTAAAAATAGTCCTAGAGCCCCTGCATTCACATCATTACCCAAAATTCATAAACCAAACATTCCAATATGACCTTTGGTCAACTACCAAAATGCACCAGCTTACAAAATAGCCACAAAAAGAAAACCTCATGTATTAAACAATAATCTTCAACTCTCATACTCCTACAAAGTTAAAAGCTCTTATGATCTTACCAACAAACTTCAAAATATTACTCTAAACTCTGATTCCAAATTCATGTCACTTGATGTTTCTAATCTTTATACAAATGTCCCCATCAATGAAACCATTAACAAAATCAAGTCTACACTCATAGAAACAGACTTTTCCGAGGAGTATACCGATCAAATCACCAGCATCGTCCAAACCATAGCAAATCAGAAGTACTTTCAGTTCAATAATAAATTTTATTCATAACCAGATGGTTTAGCCCATGGGATCACCAATATCATGTAAATTATCTGAAATTTTCATGCAGAACAATGACCCCAAAATCATCACTTCCTTACCAAGCACATAAACATTCAATTCTACTGTAGATATGTCGATGACATATTTATCATCTATGATAATATTCTTTACCACACCTTATTTAACAACGCTGATATTCTGAACCACATTCATCCCCAATTGAAATTTACAATCAAACTTGGACAAAACAACCGCATCAATTACTCAGGTCTAAACATTTCTAAAACCAAGTCTTAACACCTTTGAATACAACATCTATAGGAAATCAACCCATACAGATGTCATTATGCCTAATAACTCCAACCATTCCACATTTAATAAATTAGCAACTTTAAATAGCCTGGTTTATAGAATATTTCATATACCACTTTCCAAAAAGAATTATAAAAATGAACTTGACATAATCAAACAAATTTCCACCACAAATGGGCATTCTCACTCTATAATACATAAAATTCTTCAGAAACAAAAATCTCAAATGAAGAAAAAATCCTACCTCACAAATATTTCTGACAACCGCAATCAACCTAAATGGATAAAATTCAATTATACAGGCCTTACAACCAACAACACAATCAAAAAACATTTATCCAACTCTAATATCTCAACACCCAAAATATTTACAACAAAAGTGGAATTTATTTATAAATTAACCTATGAATGGAATGCTGCATATATTGGCCAGACTGGGCGGGCACTTTCTAAACATATTAGGGTCATGACATGCAGAGTCAGCAAGGTCCTAAAACTCACATTTTTTTTTAATTCGGCATAGTGAAAGAACCACTTAATATATATATAAATATGTAAAATTTCATGTCCATACCTTTATTATTTATTAAGTTAATAGAGGTGGAAAATTTGCAATTTAGACCAATTTTGTCACCATCTTGATAATGTTAACATTGGGTATTTCCATAACCTTAGCACGTAAAGAAGTGATTCAAGTGTTTTTGGAAAGGTCTTGAATAGCTCTTACATATGAGATTTTAATTGGCTGTATTAAAAAAAGGATATAAAAAATCGTTATAATCAATATTTTGGCAGCTATTTTCTCAAAATTGTTTTTTTTTCCCCTAAAAAAAGTTGTATATATACTATTGCTTAGTAGCTATGAAAAATTTGAAGAAGGGATGCAAATGGGTTCAGGAATTATATTAAATTTGGTAAAAAAGGAATTTATATTTACATTAATTTCCTTACATCACACAATTTTGATCCATTGTTGATTGAAGTTAATTGACAAGAAAACTAAAATGTTATTTAAATGTAATATTAATTAAATCTACAAATTTATTACCATTACTAAAAATAATAAACATACTTGAAATTTTTACACTTTTAAACAAAAGAGGCATATTAGTTATTCCTTTTATATGTATCTAGTTCACTGTGAACAGCTGAAACTTCCTGTTTTGTCAAAACATATGTTCTATCAGTTGCGGTCAGGGGGTCAAATTTGTAAGAGCTGGTGACACATGCACTACTAAAATGTCAGAAACTTGTGGGTAAACAAATGATAGAGCTGGTCCATGTGGATGTAGAAAACTGATTTTGAGTTCATCAGTGTTTTCATTTAGAAGAGAGATAACACATCCCAGCCACCAGATATGCGCAAGTAACAAATCCACGTATTTCGTCAATTTCTAGCTGTCCTTTGACTTGCGTGATACTTTCAAGTTTTGACTCTTCTGCTAAAGAATAAACCTTTATTATCAGTTTCCCTGATTGCAATGGAATGACACAGTGGAGCTTGTGTGTTCAATGAATGTATCTAGAGTTTGCAAATCTTGCCTGCAAAAATATCTGTACATTTTCGTATTCTTCTATAGTCACGGTGTCATTATTTGCTCTGCATTGGGCTTTTGTAAACTGGCTCTAGCAACATGACACTTTACAGTTGCCCCTACACCATCACTAGCCTTTTTACCATGTGATGTGGCAAAAAAGTGCCACTCTGCTTTGCATCCAAAGTCTTGATGATGTAAACTCAAATTTGTAAAGTTCTTACGATTTTTATACTGTGATGCTGCCCCACCTGAAAGATATGTGGTTTTTTTCTGGTGGCAAAAAAGTAGTGTTAAGGAATTTGATTAGCTTTCTCTGAAATGTATAAACTGCTATTGTATCATGCTAAAGGCACTCCCGAGATTATCACAAAACTTGCATGTTTAACAGTGTGTGGTTCTTCTGATGAGTTTAAATAATAAATAGCTAATGGGTGAATTGTGGATTGTGCGTTGTTCCAATAGAACCCTTGTACTGAGTCCTGAAGAATAAATGAGTCATTTTCTGAGAAGTCACAAACCAGTAAATACTCAGCCTCTTGCAAATAATTTTTCTTCTCAGAAAAAAAATTAGCTTGTTCTTTAGCAATGAAAGTGTCATATTGTGTTCAATAGATGGACTTGTTAGTTATTGTTTCATAACATGGCTTCTTATATATATCTATGCCTCTAATAATTTTTTGTCTGTGTTGTTATATTGTATGTTCTTTGACTTTTGTTTGGTAGATGGTTGGCATTTTTTGTGGCTCCAAAAAAAGGGACAAAATTAAATAGTGTTTATGTACAACGCTTCTTTATCTTTACTAAAACATTATGTCAAATTTATTTACTTCGGGTAGACGATAAGTGACAGAAAGAATGACTAAGAAGACTAAGTTTTTCAAATAGGTAATCCAAAAATTCATCCACCTGTTTTGAAAAGGGTTTCCAAGTTTAACAGTCCACTGTGTCTTACAACCCGTTCGGGTTATACGCTTTAAGTACTATTGAAGCTAATGGATTAGGATTTGGGAAGGTTGAATTAGAGGAAGTGAACCCGCATTTGCGTGGAGGGAGAGTGGAAAACCATTTAGGAAAAACCACCCCAAGTTCACCCGACCGAGATTTGAACCTTGATCGCCCCGTCCTCAGCACGACAAGCGCGTTAACCAACTACGCCACCGAGGCGGGTCACCGATCATAAGCTTCACATTCTGGTGATGTGTACATACACATGTTGTGTGTACCACTTGATCCTGGGAATACACAGTTCTTAGATCGTAGGTCAGCAAATTTGGAGAATCCCACGGTAATTTTTGGATGATTATCTTTGAACAGCATGTAAGCCTTTTTAAGAGTAGATAGTAGAAGCCTTTTTTGAACATGATACTTGTTTCCATCTATTTTCATTGAAACAAAATCTTTTCTCCCAGGCATAATTGTGCTAACAGCATCATCACAATAAAATTGTTCAATAATGTTCACATTTTCTTTAGTTAAGCTTTTTCCTGGTTTTGGATTAGGTGACGACATAACACCTTTTTCTGTCATAAGCTCTCTTGCCTTTCTTGTCATGTATTTTGTTACTCCACACTCCTACTGAATTTTACCCAACTCCACATCTTTTAGGTAACACTGCTAGTATCTGGACCTTAATATCTCTATCTGATGTTGATGTAAACTTTTCTTTCAACTGGCTTATCATCTCACTCTCTGCACTGACACTGACTGATATTGAAGCTTATCTTCGCTTGGACTCGCGTGTGTAAAAATTGTATTTTTAAAATAGTTTCATTCACTTTCTGCAGTTTCTTTGTACAGTAATTAGTTTCCGAAAGACGTTTCTTCTTGAATGGCGTACCACCCAAAGTAACTAAACTATCATTTAATGATCTAGTAGCTGTATGTTTAGTAACTGCTAGGACATCACAAATGTCTTCTGAAAAATCGGTGTTTTCTTCAGACTGGATGTATTCAGCTTCAGAATGTTGCTTATTAAGCATCTCACCGGGTAACTTACGGCACTTATCACAAATTTTAGCATTCTCATATAACTCTGGGAAGAGTTCTCTCATCCATGGTGTAACAGATCTAAGATTCTTTCTTACATTACCATACTAGAACGTTTACAAATTTTTCTGTCTCTTTTTAACACAAAAAAATGTTTTGTATTTAGGACTGACAAAAACTACTTTATAAAAATTAAACATATATAAACACTAGGGATGTATGAATAATCTATTTAAAACTTTAAATAACAAGTTCTAATAAGAATGAATAGTAATTAGAGTTGTAAATATTTTTTAAGAGCTGGTGGCCCTAGACCGGTTAGCCAAGTGGGTAGGTGGGGATTATCTGTGTGATGAGTTAAAAATAGCCTTGTCCTTTGCACTATATTAGAGGGAAGGGGTGGCATTCCAATGCCAAGCAATCACACGTATTTGCTACTCACCTAAGGGGTAAAGTGGAGGGGGAGTTTAATCAGAAACATTGGGAGCCAGTGAATCATTGTCTTTGTGCTAACAACAGTTATTTGTTATGTTCAGCTGATTCAGGGATAGATATTCTTAATACAATACCATCCTTTATGCTGCATGGAATGAGGGTTGGGGAGAGTGAGTGGCTTGTAAACACCAAAACTTCAGTCCAGTGGCGTATTCTCTGGGTATGCTAGTCCTGCGCTGCATACCCATAATGATATGGATTAGTTTGTTTGTTTAATTCAATGCTGTCTGTGTGAACTGTGTAAACACTAATGTTTAAATTGTTAATAAATATACATGTAAAGAATTATTAATTTTAAAACTAATATTGGTTCATATTCCAAGAATACTGTGCTTTAAGTAATTCTTCTTCCAAAAAGTTCTACTTTGCACAATAGGAATCCCAGGGCTTTTACTTGAAAAACGCCAGGCAAGCTAGGGATGCTCTAATGACCTTGCCCAATGTCTAGGGGGTGGAAACACATTCCTTTCCGCTCGCCCACAAGTAATTGGCCAATGAGCTCGGGTTTTCACAACCCAGGTCATGCTGATCCTGTGAAACAAGCTAAGCATTGTGCCAACTATTGAAAAAAGATTCAAGATCACAATGTTTATTTATTAAGCTAATTTAGTATAGTTTAAGCAAAAATACACAAAAAATAAAATATAATTAATTGTAAAATAATAGTATACGTAACAATCTTTAAATTATACATTAATTAAATACATTGATTTATGTTTAGGTATTCTAGTCACATGTATTATCATGTATGTGGCAAACACATTTAACCATTCTTTCAAATTTAGGCATTTCGGCACTGATAGAGTGAGGAAGGGAGGTAAGGACGAGGCTACTTTAACCGTTGTTGACAGTAATTCTTGTTTTTCTTTATCAGAAAGGATCGTGGAGTTTAATAGTGTTCTTTTAGTTTTTGTTTTACATTAACAATTAATTAGTCATTGTAATTTTATAAAATTATACATCTTAGAATCCCAAAAGTCACCATTTCAAGGTGATTTAGAAGAAAAAGGTAAAATAAAATATATTTTCTTAGAATTTACTTAATCAGTGGCACACCCAGCAACTTAATTTGGGGGAGGCATTCAATTAAGGCTGTAGCAAGAATTACATTTTGACGGAGAGAGCGGGTTTGGGGTTGCACAGCCTCCTAAGCCCTGAAGGCTGAGAATATTTATCAATATTAAATGCTTTTATAAATAATTTTGAGTAGTTTTATAGTAACTAAGTAATTTAAATAATAGAAATGGTATTGAAGCTATTATTTGTATGCTTTTTTTCAATTGTTAATTTTGTGTGTAACTGTGAACATTTTGAATATTAGGCTTAAGTCTGAAGCCTGGTCTTAAAATGTAGCATATACATTTGACACATCTTCAATGTTAGTTATACTTATTATTATTATTTAAATTTCTATTAACATTATATGTAGTGTTGGGGAAAGAGGGGGGAGGGGGTCCAATAGCCTGTTTTCCCCTCTCCCCCTTGGATGCACCACTGCTTACAGCAAAAGATATGTGTAAATATCTTAGCAATAAATCAATGACGTAGCGATAGTATTAATAGTCCGAAATAAACTCCCCTGTGTTAGTCAGAGTTTACGCATCTAAATAGCTTCTGGAGCATAAATTCTCAAGTTGGGAAACTCGTTTGTTTCCAAGCAGCATTGTGTGAGATAAGTTAGACTTTATAAAATAGTTTTAATTGCAACGTGAGTTGGACAATCCACCTGACTCCCTCTCACCAAGATCTGATGGACGCTTGATCGATGTATCACTTCATTTTACTCTTATTATGATTGTTTACTTTGAGTATTACCAACTGTGTGCTTTTAATTACACTATGATAAATGAATAGGCTCTGTCTCTCTTATGCATTCAGAAATATGCCCATACCACTCTTAGCCCAGACATTAATATTTACTTAAATTTCTAACCATATAGATATCATTACAATTTAAGGATCGCCTATGTGGTCTAGTGGTCATAGGTTCTGGCTACGGGCCCAGAGGTTCTGGGTTTGATTCCCGGCGCATCCAGATTATCTGGGAAGCAGTGGGTCTGGAACGAGTTAGATTAAGCCTAGAGTGGATAAATAAGGAGCTACTCGAATAAAGTAGTGGTGGCTCCGGTATAGAAAGCCGAGCTTAATGGTTGGAGTCATCATTGTGCTGACCACATGACAGCCTCTATCCGCAAGAGTTGGCACTAATTCGCCAAAAAAGTTTGGTAGCCACTTGGTAGGTATAGCCTGAATGCGGGCTGACACCATGGAGTTACTTTTATTACATTTTGAGTGGATAGTAATCATTTTTATGGATAAATAAAAGAAGAGAGAATATGGGAGGGAAAGAGCAGGAGCTCAAAATTTCCTAAGATAGCATACAGTTAAAGGGAAATAATAAATTTTCGAGAACCACTGTTCTATATGAACACATCTTCAAATATATCCCTTGATATAATCCATTGACGTTCTTGGACAACGGTGGTTGAGGGTCCTCGGCCCCCAAATCTCTTTTGCAACTTTTAGAGAGTACAGCATACCAATTAATTTTTCTAAGAATATGTCACTGTTTCAGCCAGTTGTTTATTAGTCAGCCAAAGAGAAGACATTAAAGGGGTGTCACACCTTGCATCAAATTAACATTTTAAGGGTTTAAAGCCTTGAGAATATTTAAGGTGTTTAAAGCCTGGAGAAAATTTAAGGTATTTAAAGTCTGGATTACATTTAAGGTGTTTGAAGTCTGGAGAACATTCAATGGGTTTGAAACCTGGATAACATATAAGAGGTTTGAAGCCTGGAAAACATTTATGGGGTTTGAAGCCTGGATAACATTTACGGGATTTAAAGCCTATGACATATATGGCGTGCCCTTGGTAACGTATGAAGTATGACGTGAACTAGGCAAAGGAAAGAGAAACTTGACGTATTCCCGGGAAGACTTTTGACATATCCTTGTTAACTTTTTCTTAGGTTGGTATTAAATTGATCATTCATGTAATTAGTTTTGTTCCTCCATTCCAGTCATTGACTATTTACAATTTTCTAATTCAGTAAATTCTCCATAATATTTATAACGCTTTATAGGATCTTGCTCAATTCAAGTTTTACCTATCTATAAAATCAATTTGTTCTTTAAAAATTTCTACGGTGATTCTTAGGAAGATGGGTATGTATTTGTAAATGATTTAGTTCCTGACAACAATTTTTTCTTTATCTTTGAATAATTAATTCTTTGTTATCTCCATCAACTCTTATTGTTAACTACTTATTATTTAAATTATTTTTCTTGATCTAACAATCTCTCTTTTAAAAAACTAATCCCTTACATTCGTAACTCATATTGTTTAATTGACTAAAGAAGTGTATCAATCAATCAATCAATCAATCGTCATTCTACCAAGTACATTCCTTGTAATACTAATTCAAATTTCTCCTTACTACAAATTAAAATGAATTTAACTAAAATTTTCAAATAAGTATAACATTTTATTCTTGATTTTTCATAAATCATACAACTAAAATTGTAATGAGATTAGTGTCAGAGTGCAGGGTCTGCGCGATTTTAATTTGTTGGTCTTCTCTATCTCCATCATTGTTTACCAGCTTCACTGCCAGGAGGATTAAAGAGGACAGAGGGGGAGTATAATTGAAAAAAAAAGGGGGACACATTTGGAAGAATCTGGGCTCGTTTCCTTCAAAACCAGTAGAGTAGCCTAAAAATTGAGGATTTCAGACTCTCAACTGTGACCCTTATACATGGTCGGTGTTCAGCAAGGATTCTCAGTCCAAGTTGTGGATAAAAGAATGAGTGGACCAGCACATTTGGGAGTGGGCGAGTGTGCCGGCGTGTCCAGTAAGTGGGCTAGTGTGCCTGGGAGTGAATCAGTAAATCCAGCATTCATGTGACATGAGTAAATGTAGCATGATGCGCGCAAGGACAAGTGGTGACTCAATTATTATTATTAACACCGCATCTTACTACCTGTTCGGGTTATACACACAGTGACTCAATTGAATTAGGCTGATGACTGATGTAGACATTGATTGTAATTGTGTTTTATAGTTATTAATATGTTTATTTAATTTAATTTTATGTGTTCTTATTAGCTTATTAAAGTACAAACTTAATTATGAATCTATTATTTAATTTAGTAGCTTGTTTAATTGAATCTTAATAAGTGTATGGATTGTTTTATTTTTAGTAATCAACCTTGAACATTTATTTGCATTTTCAATCTGGTTTAGTAAGTAGTGTACTTCAATATCCTCAACCCTTAAACAGCCAACACGCCAATCCATCAGCGTGCCAAGTAATGGCTAAAAAAACCACTCTCGCGGCCAATCCATCGGCATCAGCTAAATCTTTCTACAGACCACTCACAAAAGACCCAAATGAAGATCACAAAGCGCAGATTAAAGAGTTCCTACAACGTGAAGGTCCCTTGCAGAATCTCACCACCAACTCAATTCAACTTCTCTTTCCACAAAAACCTCAAACTCCCACACTGTATCTCCTCCCTAAAATCCACAAAGAAACCAGACCTCCGCCTGGCTGTCCGATTGTATCTGGTTGCGGCTCTCCAACTGAGAGAATTTCATCTCTGGTTGATTCACACCTACAACCCTTTGTAAAACAACCTCCCCCATTCATACAGGATACAAAACACTTCTTAGACAAAATTCACAAAATCAAAAATCTTCCATCGAACTGTTTTCTGGTCACTATTGATGTCACAGCACTCTACACCAACATCCCTCATGTGCATGGAATGTCAGCAATGGAGCATTTCTTAGATCGCAGACCTCCTGGGTCCAAACCTACCACTTCTTTCCTGGTGGAGCTGGCCAGGATGATCCTTCAATTTAACAACTTTCGTTTTTTAGACAAACACTACCTACAGATAAAGGGCACAGCTATGGGTACACGCATGGCTCCTTCATATGCAAATCTGTACATGGGACTACTAGAAGAACGCTTTCTACATTCTCAGCCCATCAAACCCTATCTATGGCTTCGCTACATCGACGACATTTTCATGATCTGGCCTCATTCCAAAGAATCCTTGGACGTCTTTCTAGATAATCTCAACAATTGCAGCCCCTTAAACTTCACCCACAACAAATCACATCATAGTCTTACCTTCCTTGATGTGAATCTGTTCCTTGAAAACAACCAAATTCGTACCACTGTACATATAAAACCCACCAATCACCAACAATACCTCCACTACCATAGCAGCCATCCTTCATACACAAAAAGGTCTCTACCATTCAGTCTTGCCACCTGAGCCAAACGGATATGTTCAGAACCTGACGATTTAACTGAATATTGTAAACAACTCTCCACAGCTTTCCAAAGTAGAGGTTACCCCAAGCCTCTAATAGACAATCAAATCTCCAGGGATAACTACGACTCCCCAAAAAAAAGTTGAGGTCATCCCTCTCACAACACAACACTATCCTGGTTTACAACATATCAACACCATCCTTAAAAGTTGTTACAAATTCCTAACCAGTTTCACCCAGACCTAAAACCTTCTTAGTTCACTCTTAAGAGTCACTTTTAAACGACCACCCAATCTCTACAATATTCTAGTCCATCCCAAACTTCCTGACCCCAAGAGAACCCGAGAAGAAAAACTGACTACCAAAGGTTCATATCCTGCGGTAGCACCCGTGGCAGCACATGTGGAATCCACCTACCAGCTACATCCTTCAACAGCAAAGTAACTAAATTGGAATACAATATCTCTGGTTATTACAATTGCAAAACCAATAACTTGATATATCAACTACAGTGCAAATCATGCGATGCAGAATATATAGGCCTCACTACAGGTTCTCTCAGACAGCGAGTGAACAATCATCGTTTTGACACAAACCACAAAGATCCGGACAAGCCTGTACCCATCCATGCCGATACCCACAACCAGGACATTCAAACCTGCTACATCACCAAAATATTAAGAGCATTTCCCAAACAGTGTAACAGTTCTCAACTCATGCGGTGGCAACTGGCCCACCAATGGATTACCAAATCAAGATTACCACCAGGCCTCAACAGAAGATAGTTTATTTCTACAATATATATATATATTTTTAAATTAACATTATTATTATTATTATTACAATATTTAAAAAATATCTTTTTTTCCCCTTTTTTCATTTTTTTTATCATTATTTTCCTACCTATTATTATTATTACTATCATCAGCATCATCAATTTTTTTTAAATATTAACCTTAATCAAGGAATTTATCTTTGCACCCAAAAACAGTTGGTACAATGTGTTTCTAACAGTTTCTTTTTAAAAATTCAAAATGGAGTAATCCATTGTTTGTGTTATATGTACTTTCTTCTTCTTTGTGTTTGATAAAGGCAACAATGCCGAAATATGATATTTGTGTAACTACTTCTACTATAGAAGACAGAAGAAAGGAAGAAGATGTCACCTTTGTGCATTGGACTCTTCCCACATTTTTCCTCTTTCCGTAGGTGGGCTTTCTTCATCAAATTTACTCTTAATAGTTTATTTTTACTTTTTCTTTAGTTTTATCAATTTCCTTAAATTATAAAATAATGATAAATGACATATTTTTTTCCTAATCTAACATATTTAGAGCATAAGTGGGAATCTTTTCTTGTATATATGTTGAATGGTTTTTATATGGTAGGAATTCAAAAATACACAAGTAAATATGTAAGAATTGTCGTGAGGGCCTTACATTGGAATCATGAAAATATTCTGAGTGCAAAAGTGTCAAAAGAACTCAGGGTTCACACAGCATTGTGTGAATGGCCAGCGACCTCCCAGGTCACACACACCTGTATTTCAGCATTAAATAGGCTAATTCAACATTATATGTTTAGAGAATAAAATATTTGGGCAGAGACTTAATAAAACCTTTCATGAATACTCACATGGTCAAAATAGCGGCTATAGTCCTCCATGCGTCGTTCATATTCACTACCTAATGTATTATCCCTGCGTAAGCTCAATCGTTCCTCGTCGCTGGTTGGCAGTTCCATATGTTCCGATCCTCTTCTTTTATGACCTAATAAACTAGTGGACTGTTTGAACAACAAAGACATGAATGTAGTTAATATGTTTGAAAACATTATATATATATATATATAAAGTGTATTGCATTTTAAAATAGTCTTAAAATTAATTCAATATAGTCAAATAATTTTAAACAAGAGTTATATTTAAGGTCAATGATAAAGAGTTCTAGAATCAAATACTGGCTGGGTGTATCGAGTATGGTTTTCTCTAAAGTGTTTCACACTTTTCTAGCATATGTGGGTATATTTCATTTACATTTTTCCTTGCTCATTTATATCCTACTAATGTAATTAAAATGTATGTAGCTCAAATTGGTAGTAACTAGTAAGACAAAAAAACCATACAAATTGAAATAACACTTATTGGTTTTAAAACATTTTTAAAATTATTTTTTATTTTTTTAGATGTAGACAATATTTGAAAAGCTTATGTTTTAAGTGCATCACTAGGAGCGTTTGATATTAGGGAAATCAAATTTATTGCGGTCCCAAAGGAAAATTGTTTTCAAGTGGAGAGACTAATAATTAAAATTAATAACAAGATCTAATTCTTAAAAAGGGATGATTTTTTTTTCTCCTAACATTGAAATATATTTCTATCAATATATAAAACTCATTCATTCAAAAATAAGACATAAATTGTGTATAGTTTACAAAATATAAAAAATAATGACACAAGATATAGTTTTATAAATTGAAATATGTTATTTTGTGAGTGACTCGTTTCCGTATTATTGAAGTATAGTAGACTCTCGGCTGACTACCAACTACTTGACCTTCGACCTAGCCGACCCACCGTCATGCCGAGCACAGTTTCCCCACCACACAATGATTCATGTCGCGACAAGAAATGAACCTGTGCCTAGCAAGTGCATCAACAGTCTGTATCCAGAAGTTGGTCTGTGCGGTTCAGTCGTTCGTGGATTGTTAATTTATGTTATAAAATGTGTATAAAATGCAGTGTATTGTTGGTGGCTTCATTTTTAAGTAAAATATGGGTGACAAATGAAAGAAAGCGGTAGTAACTTTGGAAGAAAAACTGCAAGCAATAAAACTAATAGATTCTGGTGAATCAGCAAAGAAAATTGAATTCGAGTTAGGAGATGGAAAAACTACTGTGGGTGATTGGTGAAGAAATCTTGCAGAGATTGAAAAATGGTGTTCCAAGCAAGCAAGTGGCAGTGTCATGAAAGTTATAAAAACAATGCAAAAAGGCAAACATGTGGAATTTGAAGAGGCTTTACATCATCTGAGGCATGAAAATGTGATGCATTCCGCTGGTTTCAGGCCCCTTGCTCTAAGAAAAAGCAATTCCGTTTAACAAATCAAGGGGGATGATGATGAATTTACTGCCAGTGACAGGTGGCTTGATCGCTGGAAGAAACTTTTGGTGGTCAACAGATGACGATTAGTGGTGAAGCTTTGTCTGCAAACAGTGCCGCTGTCCCTGACTTTAAAAGGAAAGTATTTATGGAGAAGAATTTTACAACTGTGATGAGACATGGTTGAGTTACGATGTTGAATGTTGCCGTCTAAAACACCAGCGTCTAAACAGGAAAAGGCCACACCAGGGTTCAAGAAGATTAAGAATTGTGTTACAGTTTTAGCTTGTAGTAACGTAACCGGAAATCATAAGTTGAGACTGACGTTGATTGGAAAATCTTGCAAGCCTAGATCTTTTAAAAATCTTAAAGATTTAAATTTTTTGCCCTTTTACTACACACACACACAAAAGTGGATGAATGGAGCGATTTAAACAAATGGTTCGAACAGAAATTTGTGTGAAAAGTTGAGAAACATTTAGCTGAAAAAAAAATTACCAAGGAAAGCAATACTAGTTTTGGATAACGCTCCTTTGAATCCAGCAAATGACCAATTAAAAGATGGAGAGATAAAAGCTTTGTTTTTGCCTGCAAATGTTACATCTATATGTCAGCCAATGGATCAGGGAGTGCTGGAATCTTTGAAAAAGAAATATCTACGTAGGCTACTAAGCAATATCATAGTGGCCATTGATAACAATATGAAAGTTGCGGTCGCATTAAAGTCAGTTGGCATGCTTGATGTTATCAGATGGGTGTCGAGGCATGGGATGAAATTCCATCCGTAACACTTGTACGATCATGGAAAATTTTGCTGGACCACACAGACAGTGAGAAATGGGAAGAGGTAAAAGAGCCATGCGATGTGGAAAACGGATGTAAGGAAGCTTCGTTGGAAGACATTACAGAATGGATGGCAAATTACAAAATCAAAGAAACTAGAGACGAAGATATTGTAGCGATAGTGTTAAATGGACAGCCGATTGAAGAGGAATAAGATGATGAACCCTACAATTGATCGTATAACTCACTCCGAAGGCTTGAAGGTGATCTAGACAGCGCTGGAATATATTGGCCTACAACAAGAGGCAATACCAGCAGACATCGTATGTTTACCTAAGTGAAAGGACACATCGGTAAGGAAGTTAATGAGAGGAAAGAAGCAGTACTGGATTAAAGATTTTTTCAATCCTTAGGCAATGTGGTTTTAGGTTATAATATTTTGGTTTATATTAAAAGCTGATTTTACCGAACACTTTCTTTTAAATGAAAACTCATAGTCAAATTTATTCAACTTATTGTTCTATACACATTTTGTTTCGTACTACAAATAAATGTTTTGTGAAAGGTAATCAGCATTTTTATTTAGTTTCCTTTTAATTCAGTAATTACTGCACGTCGTTAATAAGAACAAATTAACATAATATGACATAAGCAGAGCCCTGCGTTTGTGAAGTTCGCGATAATTCGCGAATGTTAGATATGGCATTTTTTCTTTCAGATGTTCACATTTCAGGTTACCCTGATTGCAAATATATGCTCAGAATTGTCGCGATAATTCGCGAAATCGGCGTTTTAGCGCGATATTCGCGATTTTAAATGATGTCCGCGATAATCGCGATTTAGTCGCGATTTTCGGCATTCGCGCTAATATTTTGGGATATTGAAAAATAAAAATTGAAAGTTTTGATGGAAGAGAGTGATGGCATCGAAAGTTTAAAAATTGAGAATGTGCTGCTAGGGCTGAAGACAGACAGTATGTTCAGTGACTTCGCAACAAAGTGTTTGCAAGCGTTGTGGCTGCCGATTTCAAATGCAGATTCAGAACGATATTTTTCTAGGTATAGTTTAGTAGTAACAGACCGCAGAACCACAATGAAAGTGGATAACATTGTTACCAGCTGCATGTTGCAGTTTGGTGATGTTGAGTAGTTATTTTGTATTTTTCTAGCCTAAATTGAGATTTAAAAATATAGTCACAATTTTTGTGAAGTAACAAGATGATTTTTGTGTAATATTTTGTCTTTGTGACTTGTACATACTTTTCCCGGACCAGCTGCCGCTAAATCTTACTTTTTTAATAAGTTGACAGCACATTTTTTTGCGGACTAGTGTTTTTTTTAACGTTTTGTCCAAACAAAATGTAATTTTTTGTTTTCACTTCAATGTGTTTAGTTAACCTGTTTCAAACATTGTCCTGTAAGTCTAGTTTTAACCCAACAAAGTCACCTTAATCACGAAAGTTTGGTAAAAACCTCTTTTTTAACGCTTTTGTCTTAATTCGATAATTTCGTCGCAAAAATAGGATTTTTGTAATTCACCGCTTATTCACCGCTTTTGGGAAACTTAAAAACGAAATTGGGATTTTTTATTCACCATAAAAGCAGGGCTCTGGACATAAGTCTCCAAATAGCAACAAGTACAGTACATACTGTACATTATGTTCAACACAATAGGGTGGTGGTAATTAACCTTGTAGGTGCTGATATGCCTATGGCTCTGGTGTATCTAATGTAATTGAATTGAAGATAATGCTTACAGGAGCAACAATTTAGTCTACTAAATCAAAGCTAAAACAGTTTAAACTTATTTGAATATCTAATGGTGGACCATTGTGTATCGACTCTAGTGACTGACTCGCGTTTGTGGTTGTGTGGTCTAATGCGCTACTCTCATTGGACTAGACTGATGAAGACGGGGAGCAGAGTTCAATCCTGGTTGGGTGCATTGAGGATGGTTTTTCACTCTCCTTCAACCCAAATGTGGGTGCACTTCCTCTCAATTATAAAGCTTCCTAATCCTTAAAGCATTAGTGTAATTAGTACATAGGCATATAACCCGAATGGGTAGTAATATGTGGCGATAACATCAACAAGCATAATAATCATATTTAATGACTGGATCAACGTTTGGATTTCACCAGTTAATTTTCTGCACATATATTAAATGTACTACAAGGTTTTGCTTATACATTATCACTACCAATGTGTGTGGTCTTGGTTAATGGCAATTCATTGATCATTAAAATTGATTTAATAAAGGAAATAAGACAAAGATTAAACTATGTTTGCTACTATTGTCTTAATACAAAATTCTTTTGTGTGTATCCAGTTTTTTTCCGATCAAATAAAAACATCCTTGCGTTTTTCTGATTATCTCAGTTTTTCAGATGTGTGGTGACCCTGTAAGATTATTTGGTGAGTTTATAAATTCATAAATTAAAATACGCAGAGAAAAATAAATTATTAA
Organism: Timema shepardi; assembly: GCA_902151425.1. Lineage (NCBI taxonomy): Eukaryota > Metazoa > Arthropoda > Insecta > Phasmatodea > Timematidae > Timema > Timema shepardi. The sequence continues at coordinate 103,846 of CABFVX010001678.1, read as the reverse complement.
TAGGGCTCTGCGAATACACTGATTTAGAGATTTCAGCTGAGCCTTAAATAGATAGTCTGAGCTTGGGCCCAACATATTTATGGGCTTGCAGTTTCAAACTTGTCAAAAAGAGTTCTATATTGGCAATCAGGCATTGTCCTTTATTCTGTTACTAGGAGTGGGGTAGGATGTGGTTGCTAGTGACTTTTTTCATTAATATCAAGGGGATGGAGAGGGGGAGGAAAGGAATGGTGGGGTAAGGGTGGTGCTATGTTTACAATAGAAAGGTCAGCGAGTGAGAGATTAATTGCTATGCAGGGTTTGTAAGTAGGGCAGGATTAGATTTGAAAGGTCATCTAAAAGGACAACTAGCAAACAGCTGTCTAAATCAAGGGAAGAAAATTCAAGGGTGGCCAAAACTAGGGGATATTAAAGTGAGGTTAAGACTCAGGAAGACTCAAATATAAAACTGGGAAAAATTCAAGGGAAGCTAAGTAATAACTTGGTAATAGTTTTAGTAATGAGGAAGGTTATGTCTGTAGGAAATGTACCCATATTTGCGTGGAGGGATTGTGGAAAAACCACCATCAGTACACCCGACCAAGATTTTAATTTTAATTGTTACGTCATCTAGTTTAGATTACTGCGAGAGTAGCACCTTTTACCGTGAAACAACTGAAGCAGATCAAGGGAAGCTAAAACTGGATAAGATTTGAAGGAAGTTATATCTAAAAAAACTATCGGGTTTCAAAATTACATAATGGATTTAAAACTTATTTTTATTTCAACACTCAAATTCATCAATCAGTTGATAATTATTAGATTATTTTAAAATTAATATATTCACCATGATATTTTTACATACAGATTTCAAAAGAAATCCCTGTATATAAAGCCATCACAAACTTAACTAAGAGAAAAGTGGAGTCAATTTGACTGAAATTAACTATATTTAAATTTACTTTGGTTTTTATTTAAACTTGTATAAGCAAGGCTACTACAGGTGTTTTGCACTCTCTTGCCCCTCCCCCCCGAGTGCTTCTCATACACAGATTACGCCTGCTAGTTTGAAATTTATAAGGGAAACTCTGGGGCTGAAAGTGAGCGAAACATCCTGTATAATGATCAAAATAAAAATGGCTCATATGAAAAGATGAATTTTTAGTATTATTGATTAATATTATCTTTGAAATATTTACAAATAAATATACACCCATTTATTGGCATGGGGATTGGCAGTTTAAACACTTCTTTTACAAACGGTCTTTGGTTGAAGGGAATAGATTGCCTGAAATGAAGGAATTTTTTATATGTCTTGAGACGTTATGATTTTAATTATTGTGATAGTCTTTTATGCTTATCATCAGGGTCCAAATTTTTAGATTTTGATGACCATAAAATTACCTATAAAATGACACTAAATGACTTCAAATTTTTCAAAAAATGACCTAAAAAATTTGATTGAAATTCCATAATATTAAGTAGTTATTAGAAGAGTTAGGATTTATATTATACACGTAAGCAAAAATACCTCTCCTGGTCTGGTCATTTCCAGTTTTTCCTTGGTGTGGAGTCGTCTTGGATAGAATGACTCGTATACAGTCCCAGGAAATTCTTTAGTTTAACATTGCTCGATTTCCACAGAGGAATATTCGCAGATACCAGAATGTCACACAAATCTATATAAAATGTTGAGGATTTTTCTTGATTTGTGAATGCATTTTGCGCAAGAAATAATTGAGAGGTTTTCTTTTTATCGATATTTGAGATACCACGAACATGTTTGTTGCAACTGATATGCTGTTAAATGGTTAAATCTTTTATCTGATGCCAGCCACTTTCAATTCACATATTTTATAGAAAAAATGTTCATTCTTATAAATGAAAACTAAACATTTAGAATCAGACAGCTAAAATCATGTGTTCTATTTAACATTGTAATACAAATATCTGCTTTAAAAGCGATAGCTCCCCATCCCCCTGAAGCCCTTTCCAGACATGATAGTGAGACTCACCAGGAATGTAAAGACGGTACAAAATTCATTTGAACTCTATAAAGTTTGCTCTCCCCTCCCCCTGCAACCCTTTCCAACTTAGGTTTAGTGAAGGTCTCACCAGGAAGTGTGTTGTAAAATATCTGATGTTTGAATGTTCTTGTTTTATCAAAACACCGATAATTCATATATATAAAACCTTTTTAAAGTAATTTTCAAACAATTTTAAATTTTCTTAAAATAAAAAAGGTCTTAAAAATGACTTATTAAACAATAAAAAAACAAGAAAAATGACCTAAAAATCTAAAATGGCAAAAAATTACACAAAAATGACCTTCAAAATATGCATTTCTACAACCAGAGCATCATGAACAGAGTTTATGTACTTATGAACATTGTCTTTGATGGACCAAAAAATTTTTAATGACATGTCATCAAAATCCGGGCCCTGCTTATAATTTTCATTACAACTTCTTAAGAAGTATTTTCATAACTGTGAAATATTATGAGATTAAAATCAAATACAAATAAAGATTTAACTTTAATATATTAAAGAAATTATTTGATATTCACCTGAACTAAAACGACTAGTCCCATTGGTTTGTCCTCAGTACTAGGAGTGGTCTGGTTACATATAACACAGTCATACTCTTTTTTACTGGCCAAGAGTGTTGAGCTTTCGTCTTCATTCCAGTCCATACTGGACAAACCCTCTTCATCTGTGACACAGCATAAGACAAGGAATAAATTGAACTTTATAAGGAAAACTTTCACTCACAAAACATAATAATGTCTGTTATTTAAAAGTTATGTCGGGATCCAACAATATGTTGAACAGTGTGTACACTCAAAATTAAGAATGTGCAGCTATAGAAGTGCATATTTGAAACTAGGAATGGTTGCAACTTAGGACGGCTTATTTGATTACATTCCTAGTCTTGAGACAATGTCTTCTGTACTTGTAACATTGTTACAACATGAAAGGAAAAGGATTGTGTGGGCTCACCAATTCTGTCTCCATTTGGCTAATCTACAACAAGGCTCCACACTACGTACACATCACGGCTCGACTTGTTTCCAACTGAGCGGAGGGATCGTAGTTCGACATCCGCCCCTAAGTGTGCCTCGCCCAAAGAGAAACAAGAGACGATCAACATGCGCAGATCCGTGCGCGCCGACAATAGTGTTGTGGTATCAACGGTCGGTCAAATGGTGCGCAATTTGAATTATACCCAGACTGTGTGAGTGTGTTCCAGAATTATGCACTCCCCTTCGCCCTTTTCCCTGCCTTACTTCTCGTGCTGTGAGAACACGTGACTTAACTTATGTGTATATAACGGCAGGACTCTATAGCCATGACGCGCATTTCTCCGCATTCTCTAGGTGAGACACTTAGTGTCAAATTAGATTTAGTTTAGTTATATCAAAATTCTATTTGGCTTATGATGGATTATAAATTATTGTTTCAGCGATATCTGCTTAAGATTTAACTTTGTTTATTCTAAATTGAGGCTGCGGAATTTTTAGTAGAGATCATGGTTGCGCAGTTGGCCTTAAAGAAATTATTGGATAGGCTAACGCATCTCATCCGCTTCACAGGTGGATTTGAAACTTGCAACACCGCCATTTTGATATGAGGGATATTTGTTAAAATGTACCCTTTTGGTACTTTAGTAGAATCATGTTGAATGATTGTATTACTCGTCATTATTAGGGAATTAAATTTCTATAGATCTGTACTTGGTTGGTCAAATCTGGGGCCGCGAGCCTGCGCTCTTAGTTTGTTAGTTTTGTTAGCAGTTAGGTTACTCGATTTTATAGGTTCTTTTAATAACGGATCTTGGTTTTATTTTTTGGGCCTTATAATGGCTGTATTGATAAACCTTTTTCTAGGGCACTTTGCCACCTACGTTTGTTATTGGAGAGTCTCAGATGGTGACTAGTCTATATATTTATGATTGTTTTTAGTCTGCAGGTTATTGTTTCAATCTCCAATTATTATCATTATATACGAAATATTTGTACGAAGGTCAATTTAAATATATGTTAATATTGTGGGTCTCTTAGCTGGCCATCTTAGTGCTTGGGGTCGTGCCCCAAATTATTTATTTCTGTATAGTTTATTATGGCCTTATTGTATTGATATTTGCGCCTAATGCTGGGCTTGTCCCGCTCTCTAACTTCGAGTATTGTTATTGTTGGAATAAAAATAACTAAATAAACTCTCTTGTGATCAACCTGACTTTAATTTATGGTATACATAAAAAAAAGGGNGGGGGGGGGGTTACATACTGACCGTGTACATTCTAGTTAGGGCCGAACAGTCGGTTCATGACCCGTAGTTCATCCAGGGACAAACTGACTGACTAGCAGCACAGTTATGTACTTCATCAGAGGATGTTGTCAAACTAAAGACCTCAGCATGGTTCAGGAATATAGTAGAGATGGGTAGTTTACCCAGGAACAGATAACATGTATCAAGTATCATCTTTTGTATATAATTGTATATTTTATATTCTATGTTATTAAACTAGTTAGTCATAGAATAGTAAACATCTCTCGTAATATTTAAATGTGTGCGTGTGTTTCCCTCCTCTATGAACTGGTCATAACAGTTCTAATGGTTTACAAATGTATGTGAACAGTTTTTGTTTTTAATTTAATTTAATATTTTAGTTTCTTCATTTGTCATACAAAAAATGGATCCCCAGTTTGAAAATTTTACTAATATACTTATGATCACATTATTATGTATTTAAAAATATTTTTTAGAAAAAGAGGATTGCTCTTGAGCAGACACCATAAAATAACACCCTCAACTACTCTTATTCTTTTTCCCACTCTTATTTCACATTTTTCTTGAAGTGTAATATTGTTAGCAAACAAGTACGTTTAAGTATTATAGGAAAAAACTAAAAAGTTTAAAAACGCCATAAATAAAAGTGATAGAGGGGAAGCAGCCTGGACTATCATTAACACAACACTTTACATTCTCTTCACACACTTTTACACCAAAATTATACATACATTTAAATTCTTAGACATATTTCTTTGTGTTATTTGATATACTATCCAATGTTTATTAAATCAAGTGTTTTTGGAGCTGTCATTTGTTTTTAGAATAACTTTGCATGAGGTAATAATGTTTAACAATGAGACGTCCCAATGGCTTTAGGAACTACCATAAAATTTGTATTAGGTAAAAAAAATTCATAAACAATAGGCAACACTTTTGTCACTAAACAGCTATGAATTGTTACAAGGAGGCCTTGCTTGTAGAAACACAGCAGTAAAATTGTGATTTTGTTTAGTGAATTATGCAGCAGGGGAAGCGGTAATTTACCCAAATGCCCCTGTGTGTCTTATATATTTGGTTAATATGAGTGCTCTTAAAGGCAATCCCTACTTAAAAAATATTTCAGATTATTTCATAAACTACATGTTTTTTGAAGGTTTCGAGCATAACTTGTGAGTAGTGCCTTGACACTTGGCAGTTTCATTGTGATGGTCAGGAATGAGAGGCGGATGGGGGAGGGGGAGATGTTTCCGGGCTTGGACTTCTCCCCCAGATGAGGTTGAGTAGGTCTGATGCAAGTGCTGCGCCATGAGGCTACAATAATTAAAATTCTTTTAAATGGGCTGACAGTCTGCATATGTCAGCCCAATAGACAGCCATATTTTACCACTCAATATTTATAATTTTTTTTACTATAGACTTAAGCTACTCTCAAGTGATAAAGGAAGGCATTTAGTGCCTATAGAGACAATTAATATAAATACATAAAGAAAGAGACTGTTTATGTATGCCCCAAACAGGTTTTAAGACAAGGTCAAATAAAATATATATTTCTTAGAAAATCTATTTTTGTGGTTTATAATAATTGTAGTATGATACTTTAGATTACTTCTTACTGTTTGTTTGTTTTAATATTTTACTAGTATTCTTAGCACCAATTATGAGGGTAATATAAGTGTAAGGACGATAGTAGTAGTTTAGATTATATGTACCCAGATTTCTTTGGAAAGAGGATGGGAAAACATTGTGATAAGCTAAATGAGGTAAACTACCTCCAGGACACCTGCAATCCAGTCTATAGTGAGCATGACATCTTTGACCACTTATCACTAAAACTATTTTATAAAAAAAAAAGGACCTTTCTATTTCTGTTTACAACTAGAAAAATTATTAGATTTATTCTAATAAATTTTTACTGGATATTTTCAGCTTAAGCATATATAACTTATTTTATATTTTAAATTTTGCACTTTAAGGCTGGGTCACAAACAAATAATATACCCAGACACTCAACCTCCAGGTTAAAATGGTTGCACTCCTTTTGGCAGGTTGAGTCCTTCAACACTAGGATCACTACGTTCAGTCCTATTATCACCCAGCACTGACACTAGTGAAACCGAGCGTTGAGGGACTCAAGCTGGCAAAAGGAGTGCATTTAAACACCCGTAAGGTTGAGCATCTGTTTATATTATTTGTCTGTGGGATGGGTCTAAAATGTATTTTTAATTTTCAATTAGTTTCAGACTAAACATTTGATTTTTTTTCCCGTAATCTCCCCCTTGACACCATTATTATTTTGTTGCTGTAAAACTTTGACCTGATGACCTTCAGATTTGCCAGCAGTGGTGAACTTAATACAGAAAATGTGATTTAAGGGTGGGGGAAAGGGAAGGTTTCATACAATGAATAAAAGCTACTACTTCTGCACTTTTTTAATTTGGGAATGTTAGTGGTTTTTTTTAAAAATGTATATGATCTGAATATCAAGCTGTAAACTGGGCTAATACTTGGATGCTAGCAATTTGCCGCAGGTTCGAACCATGCCTTTACCATAATAATAAACGCAAACAATAGATAGTAAAAAAAAAGAAAAAGAAATGGAAGTTGAATTAATTTTTTTCAAATTAAGCTGCCATATTGTTTGTTTTATTTAATTTTTTTATTAATTTATGTTTCTAATAATTATAAAGAAACATGTCCCAATTTCAAATAGTTGAACTTAAATGGATTAAAAACTCTGTAAAACCCTTTTAGACTTAAAACTACATATAAGAAACACATAGCATTTAAAACACCGGAAACTTTAGCTGAGTTGGTAGCGTGTCTGTATACTGAGCTAAGAGTCCAGGGTTCAATTCCTGGCATAGCCAGAAAATTTGTCATTGGTTAAATGTGGGTTTACCCTTTTACGGTGATGTATTAATGGTCAGGGATTGGATGTTATGCCTGTCCTAGTCTTAAGCTATATTATGAGGCAGATGAAGCTAGTCCAGGACTAGCAAGCCGGTAGTGGAAAATAAGTGGCTCGAATAAGAAACTGATTCAAACCACAGGCCGTAAACAGTAATGGATACAAATTAGATTTATAATGCTTTAAAAATTTTTGAAATAACTTTAACATTGAGGGGACACATTTGATAAAAATATAGTCATAGGAATATATAGATATTCCCTCAAACACAGTTTAAGTGAGGGCTGGCCCACCTGTTTCCATGGCTTTCTCCATGAACTGTTTCTGCTTGCTTGCAAACTCTGCCATCAATTTCTGCTGTCTATCTTTGGCTTTTTTCCTCCTCTCTTCTCTCTCTTTTGCTTCTCTTTCCTTCTGCTCTTCCTCACATTCCTCTTGTTTACGAGGCCACAGGCGATTCCGAGTTTCATGGATGTTGTCCCTAAAAAAAATCAGAACAAAGCTAAATAATGACTGAAAGTAGAATTATTGATTATTATTAGATCAACCTTAAATAAACCTTCAATCAGTGAAATACTAGTTCCTTGCAAAAACTTTAAATATCAAATCTGGAGCTTCATTTTACCTAAGAATTCCAAATATTAGAAAACATCATAGGCGTAAATGATATATAATTTTTTTTTCCAATTCTGAATTTGTTCACATTACTACTTGTTTCATCAAGAAAATAGAAATTGTAAGTTTTTTAACATGGTTATAGAAGCGATGCTCAAATTGTCGACTCCTAGAATCCTATGGTATTCAAGAGATTCAATATCTCATAAAAATATCTCGAATACAATTATGAAGATCTTGGTTTAAAATAACAGTTTTAAACAAATTGGTGAACTAAATTATAAAGAAATGTGTAGTTGGAAGAGTAGAAAAAAAATCGCAAAAAAAGACTACATTTTAGGGATGAACGAGAATTACTTTTTTATTTCGGGACGGGAATGGGAGGAGAAATATCGGGATTTGAAATGGGAAATTTTATCGTTACACTTTAGAATAAATTTATATTAAAAATATATTGATTTATAAACTAATATGGTAATACTAATACTTGAGCTCTAAGTATGAAACTGCAAAATATTATCTAGGTTTGAAACCTCTTAAAAGTTACTTTTAATTTAATGTTCTCTCTAGGTTTGACATGTCTTAAAGATGCTTGATTAACACCCCTTACACTCTACTCCCAGTCTGGTTTGCCAACAACAGACATGGCGAACCCTCATAAATGGTTGACCTTGGCAAGCTGCTTCCTCCCCCTACCCCCTTTCCACACCCACCCCAAAATATAGTAGAATATATCTCTGTATTCATAACTGTACATGCACATAAACTTATAAAATAACAGGTCTAAATTTTTTACTAGCGAATGTATAAATAAGATCATATTATTAATTCATGTTTATCGCAAACTGATATGTGATGGTTATTCACAGAATCAGTCCTGATAAAAGAATCAGATTCAATTAAGTGAAATGGTAAAGCATTGGCGTGAAAAGCCAAATAAAGATCCCTTGTTCAATTCCCCTGTCCAGGTTCTCGTTTAAAAATGTATCTGTAATTTTTCTATTTGTTGCATTTCACCACTAAACATAAAATATGATTTGTTATAATTTTAAACCAAAAATCAATATTTTATTTACAAAATTTTTATTCCAAAATCTCACTTTTTATTTAACGAAATCCAATAATTTTACTTACCAGAAATCATTTTAGAGTCTCTCTCTACCAATCAGTGTTTGATTAAAGAAAAAAATAGGGGCATAAAATAATGTAGACTACAAAAAAAATAGATTAAATATAAATAAAGTGGCATGGTTGTTTAATATTTCTTAAATTTCTATTTGTGTTTAGACAATAGTTACACTTCAACATGGTGGGTGACTTGTTGGAATCTCATGAAAGAATATTTTCGTTTTGTTTTAGTGAACAAAAGATTAATAAATATTATCAATATTTCAAATGAAAGAACTGAATAAGTGTATCTCATTAAATAATTATATAATTTATAGATTAAAAATGTGATAAAATTGAATGACCCAATATCTGCTTTAAGTGGATATTTTGTAATTTACTATTTGAAATACAAATAGGAATAATTCAGGAATTGTTAGATGAATTTTTGTTAATAACTTACACAAACCAATGAACATATAACTTTATCAGTAACCACTATAGTTAAAAACATTTATTCAAAAGAGATATTATTGATCTGATATCTTTATTCAAGCGATTAAAACATGTATGGTGGGTAACAGTACCTGCATAGCGAGTCCAGAGACGCTATCCTCTGCAACAACCTTGCTACAAAGTGTGGGCCATCCCCTATACTATCACAACTATTGTTATTATTACTACTGGTGCTGCCATCTGTCTCAACTGGTGTATAGCTGTCAGGGACAGCAGACAAATGAGAGTGCAGTTTCAGGAGTAATGAAATAATACTTTCATTTACTTCTACTGTATCTGGCTGGAAAGGGAAACCACTCTGAAACAAAATGAAAACACAATCTGTCAAGTTTGATGATGTAGATCAGACTTCACATTGGGAATAGTTTGATCAGTTTTGTCATATGATTGATAAGGTGTAACCAATTCTGGTTGAGTGCAGTGGGTGAGTTTTCAAACAAATGTTTTTAAAAGAGGTTCGTCAATCCTATTGTTGTCCTATGTTGTGTTGTTTCATTTTTTTCGCCTTCACGTCTATAGCCTTTAGATTAAGTTATTATTGATATTATTCTAATAGCCTTTATACAAAACCTGTATTTTCTTGAAACTTATTAAGTACAATTTACTAGGGGTCTGCGAGCTTGGATTTATTCATTCAAGTCGAGTATTTCTAAAAGATCCTAAGTTCGAGTTGAGTTTGAGTATAGACCTATTCGTAATATTTAAATGTTAAAAAGTATATTAAAACATGTGTTCTTAAAATATGTATGATACTCATTTTTATAAATAGTAGATACTTTTGAAAAAAAAAGTTAAAACAATGGAAATATGAGTTTTTAAATTAGGAATAACACTTATAAAATACAATTTAAAAAACAAGAACACTCAAATAAAAATTGATTAAAGAAACAAATAATAAAAATGGTTTCAACACTTATAAGGACATTGAATGTCAGGCCTCCACCGTGGTCCGGATTCAAGGTTAAAGTGTTGGTCCTCCGTTTCATCTCCCAATCACCCTTCCATTACACATTAGTGTAAGTAAAGTCTGTTCAGTGTAGGAATTATTTTCTGAAAGGCCTTTTTCCCTACCAGAAATCTATTATATAGTAGGATATTGGTAGTAAAAAAGACCTTTCAGAGAGTAATTCCTACCGTGAATGAAGTATACGTATAACCCAAATGGATAGTAAGATGTGGTGCTAATAATAATAATTTAAGGACATTAAAATTACACTAACAATTATAAAACAAAGTTAATAAAAGGAATAATTGCATGATGGCATGGAAATATAGAACAAGAACGTGTATAAACACTGTGTAATGATGTAAAGTAAGTGATAGTGAAGGAAGCCAACCCCAAAGGATAGTTAGGTTAGGCCTAGTTAAGAACAAACTCACTTACTTCTTCATGTCTTCTTAAACTTTTACACTTTCCACTTCTGTAAAACATCCACAGTTGCACATTAGTTTGAATTTTCGGGAATATTACCTTTTCATTAATGTCTTTTCATATGAAAAATAATGATTTCCGAAAATTCAAAACAATGTGCAGCTGTGGGAGTTTGAAAAAGTGGGAAGTGTAAAAGTTTAATAAGAAAGAGAGAAATGTGTTTGTTTATATCTAGGCCTAACCTAATTATCCTTTCAGGTTGGGTTCCTTCACTATCACTTTACATTATTGTAGTGTGTTTCTCCAGAGTCTTGATCAAGAGTTAATACAATTGACGTTTTAATAAGCTCCCAAAATATGCTTCAGTAACTTAATTTACCGTATAAGAAAACGTAAGAATCATAAACAATTAGACATTTGAAGTGTTTTGTATTTCGTTTGACGTTTATTGTTCCTTAGTGCAGTCGTGCATGATCACGGCTTCTGTTCCATTTCCATTCCTCTATGCAGAGTTGAACATGCGCTTTGTACAAGCTCTCGTTAGACATTATTTTATTGAGAAATTTACTTGCATTTAATTTCTAATGCTAATAAAAGTTGATGCTCATACTTTAAAATTAAAAATAATATTTCTACTTCTAGCAAACAATATGAAATAAGTGTTTTTTTTAACATAAATGTGGCAAGTTTGGTATGATATTTATTTCAATAAATAAGATAAACATTGATTTTAACAGGTTAACCAACATAATACTAAAACTAAATAGTAACCAAACAAGAGCTAGTTTTGTAGCTAAACATATTAATTAATACATGTTTTAAAATATCTTAAGTTCGGAAACATTTAATATAAGATATTTATGATATTAAATTTTTAATTTAACATAAATTTTTATTTTAGAAAGGGACCAGGTAAAAATTGTAAAAAGAATCATTCAATTATTTAGTAATCTTTTTAGCTATTTTTATTTTCATTGCATTGTCATGGCAATACTAGTGAACAACTTCAATCAGGTATAATTCAAAATGGACAACAATATTGAATAAATATACTGGTCGAGAGTGGTTTTGAAGCTCTATTACATTATTAATGTGAAAATTGGAATTAATTTTTAACACTTTTTAAGAAACCAAATGATTTTTAAGTGAAAGAGCTGATATTATCTCAATTAAATAGACTATGTTTACTATTGCATTTAAAAAATTGATTATTAAGTACAACAAGTAGAAGCTCGAAACTGATGAGCCTATACAACTTTCAATCTCGATCTCAAACTTAAGTGACGAGATCGAGATATGAGTACTCGCAGATCCCTACAGTTTACTATTAAAATCAAAACATTGGGAAGATGACGTTTGTGAGTTTCACGTAATTAGTTGACTGATCTATGGAAATTGACTGAATTGCTGCCAATAGGAAATCCTAGCCAGGTGTTTTTTTCTAAGCAATTTTCTATTATCCCTCCATACAAATGACTATAGTAGCAAGTAAAGTGCAGTCAAAAGAACGATTTGTAGTCTACACAACTCAACTCTACAACACTAAAATATTTTTCAGAATTTCAATAAATCCTTTTCCTGTGCGGTCAATTCAATACCAATTTCAATACCAATCAGCCTTTCATGGGTTCATCAATGAAAACATTTATCAAAATAATAAAACCCTTGTCTTAAACTGATACGTCTTGAGTCAAATTTATCTGGACACTAAACATTTCATATTACCAGTAGCCTATATGAAAAGTTTTATTGTTTTTTTCCAACAGAAGAATTAAGAGAAATCTCCTTCCTTTACTTCCATACTTGTTGACTAGCTTGCTTGTACAAACAACCAGATCCAAATGATTCTTTAAAATAACATCATATTTTTCTAGCATATATACTTAATATATATATTAAGTATAATATTAAATTTGTTTTAGATACATGTGAGTTATAAAATATTTGATTTGAAATATTTTAACAGGAAAGGTGGACAGAAACATATAAAAGGAACAAACACAATATGTTCTTTCCTTTTACATGTTTCTATACACCTTTCTTGTACCTTCTTTTAAATAAAATATAATGAACCAAAAAGAAGAGCTAGTCTCATAAGAATTTTTTTATCAAAACTCTTTATGAACAAATACAAAATGTGAAGGCCAATTTTCTTTTTTGAGGGGGGCGGCGTCTACCATTTAAAAGAGAGAAAATTCAAAATGACAACAAGATATATAAAAGCATTTCTAAGGTGTTTTTTTTTCTTTCTAAATTCTGTATTTCAAAACTTAATAAAGATTGTAAAGTTGGTAGACTTTCATTTCTTGATAGCCTATTATTCAAATGGACAGTGTAAAAAAAAATCAATCAAGATTCTTTTGAACAGGACTGCCATTATTTTCTTAGTACCAAACTCCCTGTGTTTTCCAAGTGTTCCACAGGAAATACCCTTTCTTTCTTCAAGGGCTTAGATTGAAGAATGGATCAATAAAATTTAATTTTTCATCAAACTTCCTAGTCTCAAGTCAAGTAAATCGTTTAAAACAGGATGATTTAATAGTAATGGGCAAATACGTCTTCTGTCACTTCACAACCCTTGTTTAAGAGGTAATAAGACATGTTTGGAGAAGCGTGCTTAATTCTTCAGTTTACTTTTTCGTCCATCCAAAAACCAACTATTTTAAGCTTCCAGTTAAATGTCCCAAATTAACCAATATTCCAGTATTTTTTACAAGATTTTTCAAAATTTCCGGTGTTTTCCCAGCTTTTCAGATGCATGAAAACCTAGTTGTTTCCCAAATGGTGTGCATACACCAGCACTACTCTTATTATTACAAATTACCGTGACCTGTCTTCTCTTCTTGAGCTTGTGAGGTTGTCGTGGGAAAGGAGAACAACTAACTGGTGCAACATCCCCGGCACTTCCGGCAGGACCAGTGGCGACCACGAGAGGCATGGCAGGCATGATGATGTTGGAACTGATAGTCTGACTGGTACTGGGACCTACATCATAAATAAACAAAAAATATTAAAACACAATAGTAAGTTGTGTAAAGGATCTGCTGAACTTCTTGAAACACTTCAAGTTCAAATTCATCAGATGGGATACATGTGACTTTGAGCCTCGGTGTGTGACGTTCCCTTTTTTAATCAGAGAAAAGTTGAATAGAATAATGTAAAATATTCATAAAGCCAAATTGAGGTATGGATTGTTTTAAAAAATGTTTAATATTGTGGGATAGAATAACTATAAAACTTATATATCATTTTCAAAATGTTACATTTCAAACAAGATTAACATATTTCACCCTAAACTGATAAATTAGATTACTAGCACAACACGTATTTGGAAGAAGGTATGGGAAAGGTGGATAGAAGCATATAAAAGGAACAAACACAGTAGGGCTTTTACAATGAAAAGAACAATTTACATTTCTGCACAACATTTTGTAATTTGATTATTTAGACTAGCAGAAGTACCTGGCGTCAATCTGGGTAGCCATGCAAACCATGGCATCACTTTTATTTGCTTCAGACAGACAGAAAAAAACATATTATATTTATTCCAGCCTAGTTTTAAATTAATTAAAGAAAACCTCATCCTCAAATCTCACAATATGCATAATTATGTTAATATATTTTTAATAAAAATTCTTGTGAGGTAATATAAATGCTTATTAATTATTATTACCATATTGACTGGAAATAAGCCCCAAAAAGAGCCTTTATAAAACCTTCAGGTAAACTATAATCCCACCCTTGGAAAGTTTATGTGTTAGATTTGAGGACTGAAGATATATATTGAAATAGTTTATGATCACCACAACAAATAGACTTCTTAGCTTTGACAAGAACTATTATTGCATGAACATGTAGAATAACTTAGATTTAAACATGATAGGGACAATGGGCCAAAACTAATTTAATGGGTTTTTTATAATGCAAACTCTTTTTATTTAACATAATAATTTTAGCATATTTAACTCGGATAAGTATGATTCAATTCAATAATTTAATATATCATTTTAGAAAGGGCTTTATTATAAAGATTCAAAAAATGAGATATTGCCATACCTGGGTTAATATAATGTAGGCGTACATTTCTGTACAGAAAAGGATTCATTCCAACTATTCATATTAGAGTAGTGGCACTGCAATGTCAGATGACAGTTAAGAAAAGGCTTTATTCCTCTTGTTTCAATAATGTGTATGGTATTATTTTAATTAATTGCACAACATGTGATATTATATTTTAGTGTTTTTTTAGTAATGATATGCATTTTTCAATGTTCAGCCAGTAAACTATAAATCAAGTAGCAGTGATGGTTAATGAGTGTTATAATGTTGTGTATAATAAGCTCTAATATGTAATACTATTTTGTTTAATCATAAATAACAATGACAAAAAAACAACAACTAGGGTTTCAAAGCTCTGTAATGAAAATATTAGTTGTATATTCCTTTGGAACATTTCATGCTTTAGGTTATACCTAAAAATCTTCATATTAGAAAGGACATTATTGCATATGTTAAAGTATGAAATGGCATTATTCCAAATTTTATATATTTTTTTATAATAAAAGAGATAGACTTATCCAAAGAAACACATATTCTATAACATCTCAGTTGCTGTAGTCTTATTTATTGAGGCATTAGAAATTCATGTGTTTCTACTAACGCTACAAAATGTATTTCTTACCTTCTAAAGAAACGTGGATTATGGAGTAATGCCCTTAAATTCTTCAAAAAATTCGCCAATAATATTTACTTTGATCCTCTTTAAAAAAACAAGATTACCCCAAAATAAGCTTGAAAATGTTCACCAAATCAAAAATAAAGAATACTGTCTTCAAAATAACACAACTTTTGTTCAATTTTTTTTTCTCTTGCATACTTTTCGAGAGTAACAACTGGACAATTAAAAAAAATGTCCTATGGATGTGGGCATTCATGTTTTGAATTCCACAATAGAGTTTATGTGCAGTTTCAATGTATTATTATACAACTTGATGAAAAAACTATTAATGACAATACTAATACGGTGAACAAAGGAGAGGCACAGCCCCTACCGGAAATAAAATCCTGTTCACATGAGTGTATACACAGAAGGAACATTTTGTTTCTGTTGCCTCTTCTTGAGTCATGTTTCCTAATTTTGACTTAAAATAGAAACATGAAATAAGAGTCAAGGGGTGTTTCTCATTACATAAAAATGACTATACATTTCACTGAGGACAAAAGTTGAATGTTGTCATGACAGTTTAAATCTACTTTATCATAATATAAGCTATTTATTACATTTTCCAATCATCCAAACTTTTATCCAGTAAATTTTATTGGGTTTTTTGTTTTCAAGTTCCTATTTTTGTTTTGTTTTTCTGACTTTCAAGCTATTTTTACAATTGATTGCTTTTATACTTTAAAAAAAAAAAGTTATCATTATAATGAAAGTTTATTAGCATTTACACAAGTAACGGTACTAATCATTGACTATGAAATATATTTATTAAAGATGCTGATATTTACAACAAATTCATAAAAGTATCAAATCAATTTATACTAAAATAAATGTCAATGTAATGAAATAATTAGGATCAAAATAAAAATATTTATTAATAGTAAATTCTATATATAATTTAGGGGTGGTCGGGATCCTGAACTCTCGGGAAAATGTCGAATTTATCAATTTTCAAGAGTTGAGCTTATTGCTCAAGCAGGTACTACTGGCTCAATCTCTATTTGAGACATTTTCTTTGTTCTGTAGCAAAATTGGAGGGGTTGGTGAGCTGGCGGTCTAGGGGTGAGGTGTCAGACTTCTGTGCTGGCGGCCAGGGTTCAATCCTCGATCCCGGCACAGATTTATCTGATTACCAAACCCTTCCTTCACCTCTGACAAGACATCTTGTGAATGTGAGGAATGCCAGGCCTCCACCGTGGTTCGGATTCCACGTTAAACTGTAGGTTCTCCATTTCATCTCACAATCACCCTACCACTACACATTAGCGTGCGTATAACCCGAACGGGTAGTAAGACGCGGTGCTAATAATAACAATAATAATAAAATTGGAGGGGTAAAGGATGGGAGTATTTTACTGCCTCTGGCGAGACAAACAAGTTTGAAAGTAGTGACTTATTGTGCCTTATCTATCAACAGTTATTTGTTAGGTTCAACAAGCAAGAGAGAGCTTGAAATATTTAGAGAAAGACAGAGATATATTATATTATGTACATCAAGTTGGGCCACCACTTTCTCCAAATAAATTGAAATTCAAACAGTCCTTTGTGCTACATTTGTACTCATATGTGCCTGAAACTCAGCATTTGTTATATTCAATTGTTCAAATTATAGCGATTTTAATGTAGTGGCCAACTTGATTTCAAGCTGGCCCAGCAGATTTTTTAAAACATCCTATCTTGAGTTTAATTACACTATATTTGTGCTCATATGTGCCCAAAATTCAATTTTTGTGACATTGAAATACGCCTGTGGCAAAGATTCTAATTTGACGGGCCAGCTTGATGTTCAAATTGGCACACCACATTTTCGAATTCCAAATTTTCTTATACCATTCGTTAGTGCTCTGTTTGTGCTAATATGTGCCCAAAATTCCCTTTTTGTGACATTAAATAATGCCCGTGACAACAATTACAATTTGGCGGGCCAGCTTGATGTTGAAGTTGCGCTTTTAAGAATCCACTTTATTCCACATGTTGGTCAACATAAACATTGGAATAACATTTAATTTAGTTGCCATCTACACGGATGTTAGGGCTCAAATTATATTTTATACGTAGGCCTACTCTACAACCACTAAACCAAAAAAGTTTCTTACGGGCAACACCAGATAATTCAACTAGTAAGATGTAAATCTAACTTTTAAACATTTATAGGCTTACAGAAAAACTATTTCACATACAAAGAACAAAATTTATGACAACTGAGTTAAACAATACAGTTAATATTGTTATAGATGCCAGTATTTATATCACTGAGAGTCTATAATTATCAGTGATTTTTCTGTTTGGAAAATAGTGTCACTTTTATATTTTACTTTAAATAGATAGATCTGTATATGGTGCATGCTCAAATTATTTTAAAGTAAGTTTGTTAGCTTTAATTTAGTTTTAAAAAGGAAGAACTGATATATTTCTTGTTGAAAGTGCCGCTATAAACTCTGTCATTTTGTATGCATAAAACTCAGCGATTTATTTAAATTTAATATCACAAATTAGTTAAATTATTCAATGTTGCCAATGCAATACTAAAAAGCATAGTTATACTTGGTTGTTCAAGGTCATCTTGATTGATGACAACAAATTAAAACATCAAACATATTTTAGTTTCTACAAATCCAAAACTATGGTGTTCTTAGTTTATAAAACTACAACTTTTGAAATATTAAAAATATGACATTATATTCAGTATTTAAACCTTAGTTGAGGTGGGGAGTAGATTAGTTGACACCAGTATCACATATGATTTAGCTCTGGCTAAATAAAGTAGCAGTGGATGGCAGAAGTAAATAATAAATTTATGATAATCAGGCATGATGGTTCAATTTTTCAGTTTTGAAGAAGAAATTATATTTATGATGTTTATGGCAACTACACAAAACCTTATACGTGTCAAAGAGAGCATCAATTGTACTCACCATAGGAAGAATACACTGTGGGAAGAATGTTGGATGGCATGACAGCCGTGTCATAATGAGAATTTGGGACAGAGATGGACTGGCCCGAAATGGAACCTGGATCATCAAACAATCAGTAAATATTAGAACCTGGATCATCAATCAGTGAACATAAGCTAACAAAACAACATTATCTTAATTTATTTCAAGGGTCATGATGCAGAAAAAAATAAATCAGCATATTTTAACATTTACCATGCTGACTTGTAAATTTCTGACAATTTAATTTTCCCTGCATGGCTTTTGGTTTAAAATAAAGTTTGACTCGCATGGCATAAAAATAATAACTGGTAGTATTTATTAGATCTGTGAGAGTTGTGAGGAATTCTAAAACATATTTGAATATTGGAATTTTTTTAAAAGAATATTTAATATTCATGTATTTTGTGAACTTAAGACACATAAAAAAGATAACTTTGAAATGGAAATTTTGTTTCTAATGGGATTTATCACTTTTTTCATAAAATCCTGGTCCCAAAAAGTTAATGTAGCTATTAATCCTTAAGGGTGTCTAACTTCAACATGGCTTCGGAAAAAAACCAACTTCAACTTTGCCATTAAAAAAATCAGACTTCAACAATTGCAAAGCTTTCACAGTGAAAATATTGACAGATAGACACTCAATTTATCTGACACGTTTATTATTATTGATATTTTAAAGTAATAATAATAATTATTATTATTATTTAATTTTTTTTTAAATAGTTCTATATAAATACTAACCATAGCCAATAAATTTATCTTTACTCCCAAAACAGTTGGCGCAATGTGTTTCTAACAGTTTTTTTTTAAATTCAAAATGAAGTAATACAGTGTTTGTGTTATCTGTACTCTCGTCTTTGTTTGATAAAGGCAACAATGCCGAAATATTATTCTATTTGTGTTAAAATGTGTGTGTGACTACTACTATAGAAGATAGAAGAAAGGAAGATGATGTCACCTTTGAGCATTGGATTCTTCCCACATGTTTCCTCTTTCCCTATGTGGACTTTATTCGTCAAATTTACTCTTAGTAGTTTATTTTCCCCCTTTCTTTAGTTATATCAATTTCCTTTACTACAAAATTATTTAGCCATTGTGCCACCTAATTTTAAAACAATTTTTTTAAGAGTCCTTCCCTTTAATAGATTGCTTTCATTATCAATTTTATACTTTGTAGACATTTTTTGTTCAAGAAACTATTGGTATAAGCACAATAAATTGTATGCCTACACAAAATGAATTAATTGGTCAATCAATTAACTAATTAACACTATTAGTTATGGGTATGAGCATGGTTGGATATAGGCTTGTCTGGGTCTTTGTAGTTTGTGTCAAAACAATGATTGTTCATTTGCTGTCTAAAAGAACATGTGGTAAGGACGATTATTCATTATATTACTTGCATTGTAGTTAATAGACTAATTAATTTGTTTTGCATTTGCAATAACCAAGGATTTTGTATTCCAATTTAGTTACTTTGCTGTTGAAGGATGTAGCTGGTAGGTGGATTCCACATGTGATACAACTGTGGTTACTGCAGGGGTATTATCCTTTAGTAGTCTGTTTTTCTCTATGGATTCTCTTTGGGTCTGGAAGCTTAGAGCAGACTAGAATATTGTGGAGATTGGATGTCTGTTTGAAAGTAACTTGGGGATGAGCTAATACATTTTTGGATAGAGGGGAAATTAGTTAGAAACTTGTAGCCACTTTTAAGGATAGTATTTATTCGGTGTGGACCAGGATGGTACTTTGTTGTGACACATTTTATTGGATATTCATCTAAATCATTGGATTCTGAACATAATCGTTTGAGTTGTGTGGCAAGGCTGAATGGTAGATACTTGTGTGTAAAAGATGGCTCGTGTGATAGTGGAGGTCTTGTTGGTGATTGGTGGGTTTTATATGTAGAGTGGTGTGAATTTGTTTGTTTTCAAGGAAGAGATTCAAATCAAGGACTATAATGTGACTTATTGTGGGTGTAGTTTAAGGGGCTTCAATATTTGAGATTATTTAGAAAGATGTCCGTGGATGCTTCAGATTGAGGCCATATCATGGAAATGTCGTCAATGTAATGAAGTCATATAGAGGGTTTGACGGGCAGAGATTGTAAAAAGCGTTATTCTATTAGTCCCATGTAAGAATAGGTGTTTGAAGGACACATGCGTGTAGCCATAGTTGTGCCCTCTATCTTTAAGTAATGTTTGTCCAGGAAACAAAAGTTGTTGAATTGAAGGATCATCTCAGCCATCAGCCAGCCTTACCAGGAAATAGTGGTTTTGGTTTGGATCCAGGAGGTCTGCACTCTAAGAAATGCTCCATGGCTGACATTGAATGTCCAAGGGAGATGTTAATTTAATGTACAATGCTGTGAATTTTATTCAAGAAGTTTTTTGTATCCTGTATGAATGAAGGAAGTTGTTTTACAAAGGACTGTAGATGTAATTCAACCAGTGATGAAATTCTCTCAATTGCAGAGCTTCAACCAGAAACAATTGGACGGCCAAGTCCAGGTACAGTGTGGTAGTGGTAGTCCCTCTCCAAATGAGACAACTATGACCCTAAAATAAAATGCGAAGACATCCCTATCACAACAAAGTACTATTCTGGTCCACACCGAATAAAGGCAATACTTAAAAGTGGCTACAAGTTCCTAACTAGTTTCACCCAGATCCAAAACCTTATTAGTTCATCCCCAAGTCACTTTCACGACTGCCCAATCTACACTGAAGTAACCCCTGTTACAGCACATCTGGAATCCACCTACCAGTTATATTCTTCAACATTAAAGTAACTAAACTGAAATATAAAATTGCTGGTCAACTGCAAAACAAATAACTTGCTATATAGACTACAGTGCAAATCGACATTCAAGCCTGCTACACCACCAAAATATTAAGAGCATTTCCCAAACAGTGCAACAGTTCTCAACTCATGCGGTACTGGCCCACCAATGGATTACCAAATATTATTATTTATATTTGATTATTATTATTATTTTAGCTTCACGATCATTTTATATTATAATTCTAATTTTTCCCATGTAAATATTTATATTGTCAAAGATTTGAGAAATTCATTTTTACTCCTACAACAGTTTACTTGTTTCTAAAATTTCCAGTAGTATAAAATCATTTAGTCACTCGGTCTGTTTAAGTGTGTGTGTGTATGCTGAGCAGATTGCTCACCACACTTCGTATTCGGCTAGAGTAAACCAGGCTGCAAGGAGTATTCATACTGATTGTTTCTTAAACTCCTTTCTACATTTTTATAAAAAAAAAATTTAATTCAAAGATTTTATTTGTAATTTTAAAATATTTACTAAAACGAAAACAAAAAATCATCTTTGACAACAGTAGTGATGAAAGTGATGACATTTAAGTAGCTGTAAAATGTCTATGCCTATTGTCCCAGATCACATAGTATTTAGAAATAATATTATTTACTAAATTATATTTTATATCACTCATCTTATTCCTAAAATACACTCAGTCTGTAGAAAATCTGAACAAGACAAACATCGTAAAAGTCGAATTGATAAAATAAAAGTACTCTGAACAACACTGAGGGTTTGCTTTGAACTTGAACCAACCAATCAGAGCACTGCGACCATCGCACAAGCCTTCATAAAAGAAAACCAGTTTGATTCTTGTGTCTGGTCGGAGTGAAGTGCGGAGAGTTAGGTGCTCGGCACGCAAGATCCCGTTTCTTTACATGGGTTTGTTTCTAAAACCTGTGCAATGCGCAGAGATAGGAGTGATGAGCGAAGTGCACACTCCTCGGTATGCACATACCCTAAGATGGGGGTATTTTACTAAACTGACCCGGCCATAGGCTGGAAACTGTTGATATTTTTTCTTTATTTTTACAAATTTACATAATTACCAAATCACTTAGCCACTGGATCTCATCAATGAAAAACAAATTTAAGAGTGACAAATTTAAACCATATTTTTTCTATCTATATAGCTATACCACCTAGGTTAAGTTAATTTTTTTTACAATTTTTATGCAGAAAAAGCATTTTATTTAATGACTTTTAATACTAATACACAACTTTTATTTTCACAAAACAGAGTCTCTTAATAATAATTAACAATAATTTCAGCATAGTGTTTTTCCATTACATATATATTTTGAGATCTTTTCATATTATGTCAATTATTAGTCCATTATCTGTAGAAAACACAAATACTTCTTTGAGATTCAAAATCCATATAGAATATGGAAAAGCTGTACATAATGGCAGCTTAAAGCTTTGTTTTTTAGAAAATAATATATAGTTTATGAGACCGGTATAAATAATACTCGGAAGTGGACCATTCTCCCATTCAATCAGAACAAGATAACATTATGCAGGGATGAGGGATTGGTCGATTATACACAACATTGGAGTGTGCCCTTACCAGTGTGCTGGTGTGCGACAACGTCCAAGGCTAGCATCTCTCCTCCCATCCCCTCTACTGAGGACGAGGGCCCCGCCTCTAGAGCCAATGGCTGGTGAGTGACTCCCTCCAGTGCTAACACTCCTGCTTCAATGGCCAGCACTCCTTCAATCCCCTCTTCCTCCTCCTCATGATGACCTCCCCCAACTACCAGTGCTTGGCTACTATCCTCCATGACATCAGCACCCTCGAGCATCAGTGCATTGCTAGAGACACCCACGTCGGACATCTCTCCTTCCATTTCAGAGCTCTCCCACTCTGCATCACCTGGATCGAGAACAGTTACAATCAACAAACTTGAGACATCAGTCTCAATTAGTGGCGCTCCCTGAGGGGAGGGGGGAAAGGAGGGTTAAATGGATCAATTGACAACCCCACCCTTACCTCCAAAATCAAAATATTTTAGTAGGAACTTAAAAACCTATCAAGTTGAACTAGAAAATCGTGTACTGAAGATTTTTTGAATACAATTAATCTATATTTTTTTAGTCTAATAGGAAACTAATTGAAAAAAATTGTCAAGCAAAGACTAACTTCTAGAGACATTTAGCTTTCAAAAATTTGTCAAAATTTATCTTTCTTGTACCTTCTACCAAATAAAACAAAAAATTAACTAACACATTTTTGAAAAAAAATATTTAATCTTATAGAGGTGTGTGAAGTCCAATTTTTTGGTTTGAAGCGAAGTAGAGTCAAATATGGGAAATATTCTCGAAGCTGAATCAGAGTTTGAATATTCTTATATTTAATTTTGAGTAAAAATATTATGTTGACATTGAGTATATTTATCTAACATCAAACTAAATATTACATTTATTTTTTCATAACACTAATATTAGTAGCTTAGTTATATTCACTCTGCCTTTGTATTAAAAACATTGTGTGTGTACAACCTGAATGAATAGTAAAAAAAGAAAAAACCCATGCATTTGCTTTAATACCATTGGACTTTCCTAGCATGGTGTTTTGCTAATATTTCACACATAAGATACAGATTAAGAAAACACAATCGTTAATGGACGTTTGAGAACAAAAAACAGTTTTATAGAAAAATATGAGTTTAAGTTAATTCGGCAGGTGCAATTATAGGTTTGAGATGTCCACTGTTACAAAAAAATCTTTTTTGTTTGTTTTACAAATCATCAAGGAAATTTGTGATTTTATAAATTTATTTAAATCTTGCCATATGAAGTACTAAAAAAAATATGTTTATGACTTTGAAAGAGCCTATAATCATTCTCTAAAATAATACGACCTTGATTATAGTAAATTTCCTCATACATTAATGAATATATTCTGTTTAAAATAACAATTTTTTTGTAGATATAATTTTATTTTATTTTCAGTAAAATAGGTTATCTAGGATTTCATATAAATTACCAGCAATTTTTGTTTATAAGTAGGGGCAATTAAGGAATGTCATGTTCCTCGCACGTGTGTTCAATTATCTCTCAAGTCTGCCGCTAGCCTATACACTGACAGGAATTTGAATTGAACATACTGATGCATGAGGTAAACAATTGAAATGGCTGCATTTGTGAATATTATTGACGTCTTGAAATTAAAAGTTATAGGGAAGTTTTTCAAGTTTAACCAAGAAAATAAACCAAACTTGTTTTAAAACTCAAAACAGTAAAAATATAAGTGTAATATAATAATCATTAGACTTCGAATAACTGCTGAAGCCAAACATTGGTTTGAATTGAATGTGAAGTACATCAATATTCACTTTAGCTTCAAATTTTTTGAAGCTTCGTACACTTCTATAATCTTACATAATAAATTAGTAATTTGTGTATAGTTATGCCATGAACACCAGTAAAGGGCTAAATTAAATGATTTAATTATTAATTACAATTTAGCAATGAATCTGAAATTGACCTAAATAAGTGATATTGAATTCAAATAGTTGCATTAGTTTTTAAATTAATTCATTAATTTTCAATCTTTTTGTGCATCCTCTATTTTATTTCACCCTTGGTTTAATTTTCTATGTCAAGTGGGGCCAAGTTTACCTTGGGTTTAACATATTTTTGCTGTGCGATTCTGAATCTGGATTAAGTAGCACAAAAAAAAAAAAGCCTCTCATCGCACACTAAAGAAAAGGTTTCAGCTCCTGTAATTTTGCCTGGACATAAGAATACCCATCTTTTATTAAGTATTAATTTTCGGTCATTTATTTAAGTATTCAAGTGGTCCATGCACTTGCCATCCTAGAGGTAGCCATGCTAAATGATGAATTTGACAAGTTGTTCACAGTATAGAAACCTGGACAAAGACTCATGAACACAAGCATTGTCTAGAGAGTACCATTTAAGGTGGGATGGAAGGGGACGAGAGAAAAGGCAAGTGTTTTTGCAGTTTTCGTGACAAGACATTCGTTTGGCCAAAATAAATAAAATATTGCTCTAGTACAAACATAAGAATTTAATTTTCTTCATATGTTTATATCAACAGTTCCTAAATAATTGTCATGAACCTGGTGGCATTATCTAACAAACTTTTTAAATTAAGAGAAAAAGTTCTCATTAAATTCAAGAACACCCTTGACAGATATTCAAGAAATTTTGAGGTCACCATGTGTAAAATGTTATATTCTATGTTTGTAATGGGGCTATATTTTATTTATTTTGGCCAACAAAATGTTTTGCCTTAAAACCTGCAAAAGCACTGCTTTACTTGAACCCAACCAGACTAGGCACTTTATAAAATACAGATACTGAACCCACACTTACTAAGAACCAGATGAAGTACAGATATTGAACCCAAACTGACTAGGTGCGAGATGAAGTACATATATTGAACCCACACTTACTAAGCATCCAGATGAAATACAGATACTGAACCCACACTTACTAAGCACCAGATGAAGTACAGATATTGAACCCACACTTACTAAGCACCAGATTGTACCGTGGCTACAGAATGGCCCATCACCAACAACTGTTTTCAACTTACCCTATTTACCAGAAAAGCCGAAGTCCCGTTCAAGATCATCAATCACGCCACAGAAAGACCTTGGTGCACGTACTACATGAAAACTGTGAAGTGGAGGCCAGCAACGACCTCACCCCTTCTCTGAACTAAGACATTCGTCCGAAGCGCGCATGCGCGTGAATGCAGTTCCAAATAGACATTAGTGGCTCAGGCGTCTGTTGCTATCCCCCCACCGCCCGTTGCTACGCGAGTGTCGACTGCACTGTGAATGTGTAGCGCCTGCCTTGTGATTAGACGCTAATGACGGCATGATGATGTAACTCTTCCCAACCTAGTCTCCCCGCTGGGCAGAATCGAATATAAGCTTGTATCTCATCACGAACTTTACTCTTTGATGCTGATTAGGAATAAGGATAACATGGGCAGATAGTAGGCGCCTAGGGCCGTCTTAAAAATGTAAGCTATAGTTATTGACAGTTATTGATCGCCGACCATGAACGTTGCGTATGTTAGGTCGAGGTTCGAATCCTGGAGGAGTTTAGCTGGTTTTAATGTTAATACGGGAAAGTGAACTTCGACCATGAACTTAGCATATTACAGGTCATGGTTCGAGGCTTGGAGAAATTTATCAGATTTAGTGTTAATTAGGGATATTTTTCTTGAACCATAAAAATGGTATATATGAGGTCAAGGTTTAAATCTCGGAGAAGTTTAGCAAATTCATTTCTAAATAAGAGAAATTTAACCTTGACTATAAACGCTGTAAAACTTAGGTCATGGGTCAAATCCCGGTGGATTTTAAAGGGAAATTAGACTTTATCCTTTAGCTTTTAGGATTCAGGTCAGGGTTTGAATCATGGTCGTAACTAGTTAATTTATCTGTATTATTATTAAGTGTTAGGGTATTTTATTGTTTACAGTCTGAAGATTGTACTTCATTTAGGTTGGTTTGCTAGTTCACGGGAAATGTTAACGTTAGATTATTTGTATTGTTTACAGTCAGATGTTTCCAATGTTATATTTTATTACTACGATGTTTTGTTCAAGACCTATTAAATGTTAGTTTCATGGGAAATATTAACTTGCGGTCTTGTGGACTTGATAGTTTCAAGGGAAGATATATTACTTGTATACCTTTATGTTTTTATTAGGGACAATTTCTCTTTTTTATGTCGGACAATTATATCCTATTTGTATCTTCATTTATAAAGCGAATTGCTTTATCGTTCATACTTTAACATTTATAAATATATCAAAGTTTGATATACAATATTGTATTTATTAGTCAATGCTGAGAAATACCAAAATAAACGAGCCCTTGGGCTGTATTTGTAAACCTTTGTTAGTTCTTGTCTGATCCCAGACTACCTCTTGGTTAGGTCCATTAGACTTAGCCATAGCTTTTCTGGTAAGACAAGAGTGTTCTTGAACTTGCCGAAGCAGGATGACATGGGCCCCTCTGTGATTACCCCTTTTTGTAATTTAAAACCGCGCTCTCTGTGGCGACTAGTTGAACTTAGGTTATGGAACTAAGGGACGACGGTCCCGCAGAGGGCGTAGACGGTTGAAGCCGAAGATCCCGTGTTCGATTCCCATGTCCAGGCGTCATTTTTCCATTTTCAGAATATGATATCTATGAGGGTCTACCACCACTAAAATGCATTAACAGTAGTTTCGGCTATTTGTTTCACTAACAAAAATGTTGTTTTGATTTTTACCTAAGTTTAAAAACACTTATTTATGTTATAATTTTATTGTGGCCGGTTGTGAGAATATTTAAAAAATGCATATAATATTTTTAAATTTATTATTTCATACATTATAAAAAAAACTTGCTGACCCAGCCACGAAAATAAAACTATAATATTTTAATTAATATTTTTTGTTCCTTAAATTAAAATTTAAAAAAAAA
>CABFVX010001678.1:65193-75972 GCA_902151425.1 Timema shepardi | reverse complement strand
CCCAAACTGACTAGGTGCGAGATGAAGTACAGATATTGAACCCAAACTGACTAGGTGCGAGATGAAGTACAGATATTGAACCCAAACTGACTAGGTGCGAGATGAAGTACAGATATTGAACCCAAACTGACTAGGAGGGAGATGAAGTACAGATGTTGAACCTAAACTGTATTGTACAAGATGAAGTTTAGATCTTGAACTGAAACTGTATTGTACAAGATGTAGTTTAGATATTAAACCCAAACTGACTAGGAACCTGATGCAATATAGATTTTGAACCATTAATTAAATATTGAATATCTACATGGATTCAAAGGATTCATCCCTAACTTTTACTAAATCACTGTGTGTGTGTGTGTGCACATGTTTTTGTGGAACAAACTTAACAACAAGACTCCAGACCATTAATTTACATGCTTAACGAAGGTTATAATACATACATTTTCGCTAAAAAAAAATTAACATTTAGTTGTTATTTCTGTTATCAATTATTCTGTTGTATTCCTATTTCTTCTTATGTTCATCATTTTTGCAAGATTTGGATTTGAATAAGAAATTCAGGATTTGTATGTCAAATAAAGATTTAGATTAGTAAAATAGTAGATATGGTCTGACTTTATTAGTTTCAGTTATAATTTTACTTTATTATATAGGCCGATTGCTGAACCACTTCTGATTGATGAAAGGGTACAATTTATCTGAGGCAGATTTAAATAGGTTTGTTTTCTGATAAGGTATTCAGAATCCGTGCATTTAATTTATGGATTGAAATTTTCAGTAATTTACCAATTTGACACTGTTATCAAACAAGTTCATTTATAACTTAATTGAATGCTTACTGTCAGGACTGTCAAAGACAACAGCTGGCTCTTGCTCTATTTTGACGACATTTATGACAGTGCGAACATTGGCAGAGAGCCAGTCCGACTTATACCAAGTGCTGAGGTCCTTATCTCGGATCTCTGTTGGTTCTGACCAAGATGTCTGACAAACCTGAAACAAATTGTTAAAATTATTTTTCCATGACTTATTAATTTAAATGCAAAATACATCATAATGATTTTCTAATAATGTCAAAAATGAAAATTTTGTAAAATTATTGTTTCAAAAGATTTTTCAAGGTAATGTTATATAAGGCAATTTTCATAACTAAAGCACCGTAAAAATGGTAAGATGTAATAAAGCAAGAAGTGCCATAGAAAGATGGAATCAAGTATTTTTTTCATTTGATAGTGTTTAGATATGATTTACAATGTTTTTGAAAAGTGAAATAAAATGAAATCGTCTAGTTACATGAAATCCTCCTATAAAATGAAATAACATCACTTTTACAAAAAAATCTTTAAATAAACACGAAATTAAGAAGAAATTAAGCATACGTTTTGACCATGCTGTATGTAATGTGAAAGGTATCTTGCTGCAGTGTAAGCTAACTTTAGGCTACAAAATTGTGAAGTATGCAGACAAACAATTTTAAACTTTAAAGCAAGTATATAACATTTCAATAATAAATTTTCATTTTGTATACATTGTCTCAATATGTAAATAATACCTAAACACATCAGGTAACATGTAATTTTTAATATACACAAAATAACACTGAAAAGTGAGATTTAAAAAACAAAATTTAACTAAAAATAAAACAATTTTTACGGGGCTCTATTCATAGCTTGTATTGACATGAATTTAAAATTAAGTTAATATTTAGCCACCATGATAATTTGTTGAGCCTATTATATTAATTTAATAATAACGTACTGACCCAAAAATTAGCTGCACGTTTTCCCCAAAAACATACGTCATACAAAACTAGTGCAGCCTATAAACAACCCTTAGGTAATGCAAAACCAATTTTATTTAATTGAGGACAACATTTAGATATTGATAAATAAAGAGATAGTTTATAATCTCCAAAACGACTGTTTCAAAAATGTTATTTAAAAATAGATGAACCTAGACTCTAACAATAAAAATTTAACTTGAAGCCAAAATGGCTGACAGAATGAAATAGTCAAAAGTCAAAAATAGCTGAGTTACTAATGGAGATTTTTTTGTTGCAGTCTTTTTATTACATGAATACATACTTTCAACTTCTTTTTTATTTTTGCTATAAAAATGTGAGTATTAAATTTCAACTTTATTGAATATATCATATAATGTGAGGAATGCCAGGCCTCCACTGTGGTTCGGATTCCACGTTTAAACTGTAGGTCCTTCATTTCATCTCACAATCACCCTACCATTACACATTAGCGTAAGTGCATATAACCCGAACGGGTAGTAAGCTAATAATAATAATAATAATAAATAATAATAATATATCATATAAATCGCTGTATTAATAAATAATAAATAGCATTCTGTAGATCATAATTAAAAAGTATTTCTCAGTGAATAATTAAGACTAAGTTATAAGAAACACTGCAAAATATTACAGGGTGGCTACAGATTTTTTAGTTTTCTATTTCTTGGCTTTTTCTTAACCAGAGACCAATTTTTTAAACTTTTTTTTATACAAATATGAATGATAAAGTTTGAAAGGTAGAAATGTGTATTTATATTTTTTTTATTTTCCCAACCAAGAGAGCCAGTTGAGATAAAAACCAAACTTTTAATTGTTCAAGGAAAAATACTTGAACAGTATTTTACACACAGAAAAACTGTTTAGTTTTCATCCTGGATGGGGTATGGCTTAGTAAAATAAGTATTTAATTAAGTAAATTTAATATGAAATTATTACTCTTAAAATTTACTAATGTAATATAGAAATAAACAAAAATCTAACATAAAAAATATTAAATTAGAAACGGGAGTTTTGGTAAACATATTTTTCAATGAAATGTATTATAAATGTAAAAAATTAGAGAAGTCTTACAAAAAAAGCACAAGTAATAAAACATGCAATTAAACTTTTTAAGAGTTTTGGTTGTAATACATTTCAATAACATACTGTCATGGTGACCAGTCCATTTAATATCTTTTTTAAGAGTGATTATTTGGTCATCCAATGTGGCAACTTCTTCATTTTGTTGTTTCACAAGTTTTCTTTTTGCATCTTGGAGACGCTTTAGTTCTTGAGAAGTTCATTTCTTTGGATAATTTTTTTGATAAACTTAATTTTTCTTAACCTTGAGGGCTTCTAGCCTTTTTGATGATATATTTCTTTCTGTTTGAATCATTGATTTTGAGATAACCACATCTTTTACTTTTCCTATGTAAGAAAATGTTTCAAAGAGTGATCTCTTCACTATTAGTGAATCTTCAGTCAAATTTTCAACCAGACACTCCATGTTTATTTGAAAATCCTCTTTCCACTGCGGCCTTTCCATGAAACATTACCAGAATCTTATGAAAAAACTTCATTGTGTTATTAATGCTCACTTGTGCATCAGTTAGAAGATTTATGAGTAGAGACACTGATATTTTGCGAGGATTCGTGAGTTGTTTTTTTACGAACTTTTACTTAGCACATTAATATTGCCATAGAAACATAATTAAACACTGTTGTATTTTTGAGAGAAATTATTTACACGAAATAAAGTGAAATTAAATATATTCGAAAGTGACGATTTGGCCATTTAAACGCTATTTATGGCCTATTTTTTTTTTCTATTTAAAGGCGAATAAATAATAAAACATTGCTTACATCAGAAGCCATTCTAAAACATTGCTTACATCAGAAGCCATTCTAAAACTTTAAAAAAAGAAAAAAAGTACCAAATGAACCAATAGAATTTTCTTTCAAAAGAAAATGTATTTATCTCAACTGGAAACTTGCTTTAAAAAGTGTTAAAACTGGCTACTACAACGGCCATATTGGGCACCCAAGGCAAGTATTTAAAGAATTAGAAGCAAAAACAAACACCATGGCTAAGATAGAGTGAGATATTTTTATACCCATATTTTTGGCTTCTTTATGACGTCAATACCTTCAAGGTCGTTAGATATTAATGTTGCTTTAGTATGATTATTTTGTTTTTAGCCTCTCCTCTATTTATTTAATATTCAAACATGCTTAAAGTTTTAAGTATTTTTGAAAGAGAGCATGAGTTTGGAATAGAAGGATTTTATATATTTGATAAAGTTAAAAAAAAATGATGTGCGAATTGTGCAACACGCACATTGCCTGGTTTAGAAAAGACACATATTTGAAGCACATTAATAGTGCGTTGAATAAACAGAAAAAAAGTAATATTTCTGGATCATCAAAACAAGCAACACTTGAAAATTCTCTAATAAAATCTAAAAACGGTAAAGAAGACCACAAAGAATTCATTATGTATACCATGAAAACATTTAGGGAAGCCAATATTCCCATTGAAAAACTAAATCATCATCCTATGCGATGTTGGATGGATAAATATGTGAAACAACCATTTTGAAGATTGTTTTTAAATTGCCTTTATTATTTAAAAATCAGAAGCAAATAATTGCCTATTATTTTCCATTATATACTGATTTTATTTTAATGACAAAATAGTGTTTTTTTAAACACTTTTGATTATTTACTAATTTATATTAAAAAAAATAGATGAGAAAGAAATGTTTAATTTGGGTTATTTTTAAGATGTTTATCTTTAAGTACAAATAGTGAAATAGCCTAGTAAATTAGTGTGTACACAATTTGTCAACCAACAAAGCCTAATATTATCCTGTTCTATCAAAAATTAGTATGCCTACAATTCGGTTTTAGGTGGAGGAGACCTCCCCAAGGCCGAAACTACAAGAAGTGTTTGGATCCCAAAAGTTAAACAAAGCCAATAGGATAATGTCAAGAACAATGTAAAAAATCAGCAAGTTGCAATTCTTTGTGATGAGACAACTGATGAAAAGGACAGTGTGATTTTGTTATTTTGTTGAAAACATTATGTGCTGATTCGAAGCAAAGCTTGTTTGTTGATGCAGTTAATGTTTTGCAGAACACTTCAGCAACAGAATGTTCAGGGGCACTTGAGGACACCATCACCAAGTATGAGATTCCTTATGAAAATGTAGTTTGTGTTGAGACAGATGGCGCATGTTACATGACAAAATGTGTGACTTCTTTGAAAGTTCTCTTATGTCATGATTTTCTGCATATGCAGTGCTGGGATCACAAACTTAAATTTGCTTCCAAATTATTGGTTAGTAGAGCTTCCAGAGCTGAATGAGTGTGTTGCTAAAGCAAAGGTCGCATTTCTGAACATTCGATAAAGAAAACATAATTCACTAGCATTTATGAATGAAAAATACAGTAAAGGTGAAAAGTCTGCTAAGTTATTTCCAAACCCAGTTTTAACACGATGGAACTCTTGGTTTTGTTCAGTGGTGTACCTCTGTGAATATTTGGTGGATCTAGTGGAATATTTTTCCACATTGGAGGAGGTGACAGCAGCACTTAAGTACTTCCAGGATATGTCAAACGATAAGGTAACCCTAATGTTGATTGAATGCCAAGAAAGATTTTTAATTGAACACTGTTCTGAACTGGTGGAATTAATTACCATACGGTCAAGTGACAAAGCTACAAAGCAATTTTAAACTGATTTCTGACATGAACTACGGAGCAAAGACACAGAAAAAATGGAAAATTCTTCCAACTATAAACCAAGTAAATGTCAAAGGTCAGTTTCAATCTTTAGGAAGGCCAGTCCTTATGAAGCTGAATTCACTCCATCAGTCAGACTGATCCAAAACATTTTTTGAAAACATTGGTACTCTTTTTGACACGCGCTCGATTGGGATAAAACAAGTTAATTCTGATCTCTTCCAATCAGCTCGGAAAATACCATTTTTAAAATCCTGCTCTGAAATTAATTTTCAAAGCGGATACTGTGCGCTGCAGACACAAGTGAGAGCTTTGGAAAGCAACAGTAAAAAGGTTGACATTTTGGACATATTGTGTGGACTGAAAGAAGACCACGAAGAGTTTGCCATCAACAGCATAAAAGCAATATGGATTGCAGTGTCTGATGTTGACAGTGAACGTACATTTTCGGCATATTCCAACATTATGTCAGATAAGCGCTCTAACTTGAAAATTGAAAATTTTGAAACAATGTTGTCTTTGTACTTTGGTGATTGACGTGAAGTATGTTGAAAAAAGGTATGAACTTGTTTGTCTTATAAAATAATTCAGTGCAAGTAATTTTTAAGCTATTCGAGTTAATTTATTACCATTACCTTAAAAAAACGTAATGACTTTTTATACAGAAAATCAGGGTCTTTTAACAGAATCAAGTAATTTTATTTATCGATTTTATTTACCAAAAAATCATGGTTCCACCCTTTTATTAAACGACTTTTTGTACCAAAATCCAACTTTTTATTTAAAGAAATCCAGTGGTTTTATTTACACCAAATCAGGGTCTCTATTTATGAGTAATGCATCAAGATTTTGTGTCTCGCAGTTGAACCTAAGCAATTCTTTTTTAACACATGGCTATGCACACAAATGCAAGTAGTCTCTTTTGACAGTGTAAAAGAAAGACACTCATTCTCTTTTGTACAATGGTACCAGTATTAAGTTGAATACTATACATATTTGTATCAGCACATCTTAGTACCCATTCAGGTTATACGCTTATTCCATATATAAAATAACAAGATTAATTACAAATATACCATTAATGCTCAACTAAGGAGACAAATTTGGTCCATCCATTTCAGTACATCATAGCATTTCTAGAGTAGAATAATTGGTAATTAATTTCCAAATCATTATAAATAAGTTAAAATACGTATAGGTTAATTCCGAAGAAGAAAAATAAAGGTAGTAACAAAATTACCTAAACATTCTAAAGTTGCAGTTTATTTGATAACATTTTGAAATTATTTAAAATAAATATATGAAAATGGGTTTAAGTTACTTTTGTAACTGTCAAAAAAAGTGTCTTCCTATCTGAAGATGACTGTATCCAGGGCTGTGCAAACTCTCACTGAAATTTTGGCCTGGCTATAGTATTGGTGTCAATAGGTTTTATTGTTGATAATATTTGGTCTAATGTTGATAGTTACCTGAGTTTGATGGTCAAATGGTTCTGCCGTTGCAACAGCCATTTCTAGCAGGTACATCACTAGAGCTATGACATGCTCAGAAACGCTATGACCATGTACAGCCTTGTGCAGCACCACAAACACCATGGCATGGAAGACCCGAGAGCATAAGAGTTTGCGAGGGTCATCATAGGCAGGGCTGCAAGGTGCTGGTGAACGGAATGGAGGCCACGGCGTGCCGTTGCCCTTCAACTTGCCTGCTTGCTGCACACTGGAACAATACATTAAAACACACATTGGATAAGAATTTACAGGAGCATTACTTTTGGGGAATTGACCCGTAATATTGAGGAGAATGTTCCCAACTCATAGTGATGAACATGTTATGTTATTAAGACTATTGTAAATAAAAGATGTGTAGATTTTTAGCAAATATGTAAAAACTACAGAATTTTGATAAAATTATCAGTCTGACTTCTTCCTGACCAAATGAACTTCTCATTTTACAGGTTGCTGGTCACACTGCACTAAAATCTTGAGAAAATTTAATCTAGATGAAAAACTTATTTAAAATATTGATAGATAAGGTTCAACTAAACTTTGGAATTAAAAATTTAACTTAATCATGTTCAAATTCAATTGGAACTTGGTTTATTTTACATTCCTTTAAAGTACAGTATTTGTAGAAAAATAATTGGGGAGGGGAATTAAGCATTATAACTTTTTAGAGAAAACTAACGTTTTTCTTAACATAACTAATTCTATGTCCACCCTTTAATCCAATAAATCTGTTTTTAATGATGAAATTAGAGCAAAAAAATGTTCCAAACCCATTAACTGTGTTTGATTTTTTTATATTTGTCTTGAAAACAACGGAAAAATTGTGCCAATTGGCTGCATTAAATTAAACATTGAAAGTACTGTTGTAAAAGGTATTATGACATCAATTAATGGTTTCCATATCTTGTACATATTTAAAACACAAAGCAAAGTTGTTCATGATTATTTGTTCATTCTTGTAATCAATAGTACAGATCATATATACATCATAGATAATAATAAAACAAAGTAAAAGAAGACATTAAAGAACATTTATAAGGCACTGCCCATCTTCTTGCTGGTCAAGGCTCATCTACTAAAATGCTCTATTGAGTGGATGGAATTACTAAAGTCCCAACACTCCCCCTCACTCGTTAGAGTCGAGGATGTAGTCCAACAGCTTGTGTCTGGGGCTTGCCAAGCCCTTTGTAAAAATATCTGCTTCCATGGATTCAGAAGGCTTGTATGTCACAACAATGTCCCCATTTTAAGGCACTGCCCATCTTCTTGCAGGTCAAGGCTCATCTACTAAAATGCTCTATTGAGTGGATGGAATTACTCAA
The DNA here is from genome assembly GCA_902151425.1 of Timema shepardi. Taxonomy (NCBI): domain Eukaryota; kingdom Metazoa; phylum Arthropoda; class Insecta; order Phasmatodea; family Timematidae; genus Timema; species Timema shepardi. The sequence goes on along the minus strand of CABFVX010001678.1, from coordinate 67,615 downwards.
GTCCCAACAATAGATAATACTCACTATTTGCACATTGATGGAGTGAAATTGATTATGGTTAAAACAGGTTTTCATGGAGTGATAGGTTACATTGACTGCACCCACATTGCGATATCCAGGCCAGCGGAGAATGAGGCTGCATATTTTAACGATAATCAATTTCACTCCATCAGTGTGCAAATAGTGAGTATTATCTATTGTTGGGACTTGAGTAATTCCATCCACTCAATAGAGCATTTTAGTTGATGAGCCTTGACCTGCAAGAAGATGGGAAGTGCCTTCTAAATGTCCTTTAATGTCTTCTTTTACTTTGTTTTATTATTATCATCTATGATGTATATATGATCTGTACTATTGATTACAAGAATGAACAAATAATCATGAACAAGTTTGCTTTGTGTTTTAAATATGTACAAGGTATGGAAACCATTAATTGATGTCATAATACCATTTACAACATCTATACATAATATTTAATAGTACAAGTTATTATTGTTTGCATTTCAAAGAGAATATAGAGCAAGAATGTGTTTGATAAGAATATGTTTGACAGTGAGGAGGCCTAATGGCTAGATAATTATTATAATGTAAATTGAAATTATATTAAATAGAGATAAGCTAGGTGAAAATTAAGTGGAGAAAAGCCCACTTAGGGAAAGAGGAAAAATGTGGGAAGAGTCTAACGCACAAAGGTGACATTTTCTTCCTTTCTTCTGTCTTCTATAGTATAAAGTCTCATACACACATTTAAACACAAACATAAATAATATTTCGGCATTATTATCTTTATCAAAAAAAAGAAGAGGGAAGTAGAAGAAGAAAAAATAGTAGGCTAGTATTTTTCTTCAACCTCCCTCTTTTTTTGATAAAGATAATAATGCCGAAATATTATTTATGTTAGTGTTTAAATGTGTGTATGAGACTTTATATTAAAGAAGACAGAAGAAAGGAAGAAGATGTCACCTTTGTGCGTTGGACTCTTCCCACATTTTCCCTCTTTCCCAGGGTGAGCTTTCTCACACATTTCCACCTAGTTTATATGATAAGAATATGTAAAACATTATGGGCCTATTGATACTCATGCTCATTATTTTTTTTATCAGGTTTGTAGCTACAACCTACAAATTTTGAATATTGATCCCATCACGCCTGGAGCGGTGCGTGACCGGTTTATTTTTCGACATGGGACACTCGGACAAGCTTTGGAACAGATGTACAATGATGGAATCAGAAATACTTGGTTACTAGGTATGTCTGTTTTAAATACGCCTATAATTAGGTACTCACAAACTTAATGTGTTGCTTCAATCTTGTTTCATTCCAGGGGTATGCCTGGACCTACACTTAAGACTTAATATAGCATTTGATAGCAACCTAGTCAATTTTTATCTGAAACTAGTTTAAAAAAAAAATCAAATTAATTTTTTTAATAGTAACTTTCTGGATATGTATTATATTTTGACATTTTTTTTAGAACAGTTTTTTTTAAATTACTTTTCTTACTCAAATAATTAGAGCCAATTGATTATTATTATTTTTTTACTTTATCACATTTTAAACCTTTTGGAAAATATTTTCTTTCTTTATGTTTTGTTACTAGACACTTGAAATCTAAAAAATAAGCCTGGACCTATATATCTTTGTAAAAACCTTCAAACACTGACACATTATCGTCACATTTAATTGGTCTATTATGAATTTCTTCTCTTATTATTATTATTATTATCTTCTCAACTTATCAGAACTATTGTTTGTAGAAATTGGGAGTTAGCATTTACATCATCGACTGTTTCAGCCTTTGGCCAGGTCAGTTTATTAAAATGTCTGAATATTTCTCTGTCCTTCCAACGTTGTACCCTCCCCTTACTCCCATTCATCAGCATTTCTAATCATTGGTCATTCTTAAAATGGTCAAGTTAGTTATTTAGCACAATCCAAAATAATTATAATCACTTTAAATAAAGATCTAGCGAAATAAATTTTCGAAACTGCCTTTTGATTATTGATATAACACTCTAAGGAAAACCTCTCTTCGCCTTATGAGGCAATTGCATTTTATATTTGAAAGAAGGTACAGGAAAGGTGGATAGAAACATATAAAAGGGAGACAAACACAATATGGCCTTTACAATGAAAAGAAGAACACAGTTCACACTTTACAATGCTGCCACTGGATAGAGAGGTAATGGATGTCTCTTAAAGAAAATTGATCGTCACCGCCCAATCCCCCGACCTAGGTTTCATTCTATCGAAACCCATCAGGGAGGAGTGTGAATGAATGAAACCTAGGTCGGGAGATTGGGCGGTGACGATCAATTTTCTTTAAGAGACATCCATTACCTCTTTGTCCATTGGCGGCAGTGTAAAGTGTGAACTGTGTTTGTCCCCCTTTTATATGTTTCTATCCACCTTTCCTGAACCT
>CABFVX010001678.1:38777-63979 GCA_902151425.1 Timema shepardi | reverse complement strand
CATGTTTTAGTTCGTTTGGGGATATTATCAATATTAGATCTGACCTTGCATGTGAGTCACATTCCTGCCATTTCTTCTTATCTGCTTCTTCTGCAGGCATTGATGTTTCACCACTCACATAACACCAAAGTCCACTACGAATGAGGACTGCTTTTGCCTGTATTTCCCATGTATCATAATTATTTTTATTTAATGGCTATATTTTATAATTACTGACATTAACTGATGACATTTCGAGCACAATTTTTGAGTTCAATTGAATCAGAAGCTAACCAACACAAACTGATGTAATGTTGCAGACAAACGATCACGAATAACACTCAAAACGTCTGTTTAAACTTTCACTTGAACCTTAAAAATGTATCTGGTCCCATAACCTGTTGTAAAAGGTATTATGACATCAATTAATGGTTTCCATATCTTGTACATATTTAAAACACAAAGCAAAGTTGTTCATGATTATTTGTTCATTCTTGTAATCAATAGTACAGATTACAGCTCATATATACATCATAGATAATAATAAAACAAAGTAAAAGAAGACATTAAAGAACATTTAGAAGGCACTGCCCATCTTCTTGCTGGTCAAGGCTCATCTACTAAAATGCTCTATTGAGTGGATGGAATTAATCAAGTCCCAACAAGTAGAATGGAAGGGCAAGGACTACACACTAACCAGAAAACTGTAGGCCTCAAAGTTCACAATAAAAACACAACAAAACACATAATTCTCCATCAACCTGATGAAGCTGTCTGTGACAGTAAAAGCTTGTCCTTTAAATTTTTTTTTTGTGTTTTTTGATGTTATACCTAAACAAGTAAGTGTTTTGGCTATCCCTCCTAATTTAAATCATAATAGTTTTTATATCCATTATTTGTTCTTTGAAAGTTTCCCACATTTTGGAAAGTATTCCGCCATTTTTGAGGGTTTCCCTTTGTTTTGGGAGTTGGAAGGGGAAACGAATGAATGTAATTGTTTTTAGATTAGTGGAATACAGGTCGGCATAGAGTCAAATTTGTTTAGAGTGTCTGCTACAATAGTTACGTCTGGTGCTGCACAGATAGTTTTTTACATATGGATTGGGTGTTACTTGCTCTAAGGTAACCTCTCAAAGCAAGAAATCGTGAGAGTTCGAGAGATGTCATTGAATTAATCACTGGTGTCTTATTCCTTCCCACTCTAACCCAGGTAGAATTCCATTCATGGTGAATCTCAAAGTGAACGAGGTAAGCAACACAATTAACCTTGTATACAGTCCCCTACTCATTGTTTTTCATCTTATCATATTGCTTGATAAATGGAACAAACAAACAGGCTACTTGATGTCATGTACTTACTACTCGGTAAACCTGTCCATAGATGTTTGAAAGTCTCTCCTGTGTACTGCTCTTAGAAGAACATGTATAGGATCATACAACTCTTCCCACACCGTGGATTTGGGGACGTACATTCCTTGCTGCATGTTGCCACTGGCCTCGAGGTTGGGAGCTTTGTAGTCAGCAACCTAGACATGTACAGTACATCTCAATGTAGCTCCTTCTCAGACTGTGGACTTGTAGATGTACATTCCCTGCTGAGATAGTGTGAAGAAAAGTGAGCATGTGTGTGAAAATAAAAGAATGTATCAAAGAGAGAAAGAGTTGTTTGATAGAGTGTGTGCAAGGGAGTGCCTTCTCACCACTCCTCTTTGTAAAGATAATTGAAATGGTCGTGAACAGAGTGGCAAGGAAACTCGTAGTGGAAAGAATGAAAGCAATGATGTTTACTGATGACTTGATGGTATGAGAGGAAAAGAAAGAGGAAATACAGGAGTGGAATGTAAAAGTGAAAAGAGTTTTGGATGAAATTTAGCATGAAGAGTGAAGTGGTGGTAGTGACAAGGAAGAGCAACTTAGAAAATCTATGCAAGATGGATACAGTAGAGAATATATAGTGAGAAAAGGGCAGAAGGGGGAGATATTATTTACAGGTGTGCAAGAAACCTGCTTTATAAAAGAGAAACGCCCTTTAAGTGCAAGGAAGTGTTATAAAAGAGCATACTTTGTACTCCATAGTAAGACCAGTAAAGTGGAGCCATGGGGATAGAAGTTGTCCAGATAGGAGTTGGGGTACAGGGAGTACATAAGATAGTAGAAGAAGCAAGGGTAACATAGTATGATCATGTAATGACGATGTAAAAGGAAAGAATCTGAAGAATACCGATGAAGATAAAGTACGTAGGAAAATAAACAGCAAAAAAGACCAAGAAAGAGATGGTAGAAGTATATCAATGAGGAAGAATGGTGGAGAGAAAGGGGAAGATGTAAGCATTTTAATAAACTGCTCTGGCTGGCCACAGGCCGAAAATAGTTGATGATGACATGTCTTTAAAGTGTTACATTTTAAATTTGACTAAATTTTAAGGGATTATTAACACAAGTAAAAATATAACATGTTATAATATAATTAAATGAAGTTCCAACACCAATTTTAAGAATAAACTTATTTATAATGTATTAGAAGGCTACCCACAGTTGGAAATTATGCATGTAAGATATAGTTTCCTTGAAATAAACCTTAGGCAGGAGCACAGAGAAATAATAAAATTGAATATGTACCAAGTGAACTTAATTTAATTTTAGCCTTAAATCATTAGAAGAAACATGCAAAAGTTGGGATTATTTAAAGGGTAAAAGTGGTGATATTTTCTCAAAAAGCGAAGATATTTTATGCTGAAAGCGATGTTATTATTTCCATCAATACGAGACGAATTAATATTTATTAAAAAAATTAGGGTTTAAGTCCATAAAACGGTAACACGTTTCTAGATACACAACAATTTATACACCAGAATTAGGTCACTAGCATATTATGGTGAGCACAGCCTTAGGAATGTCAAACTTGATATCGCAATATCATTACCTTCGATTTTTACAAATAACAATATTGAAGTAATCAATTGTCCATTTATGTTTCAACCAAACATGACCACCCTAAATCTATATAAATTTAAGTGACGTAATGTGTTAAGGTAGAACTCATGATTTTTAATGTAAATCTAAAATAAAAGCCTAAAAATTCGTTAAAATACTCATATATTCTGTTATCTGTCTTATACCTTTAAAATCCACATAAATCAATATTATCTGCATAAACGGCAGCCCAGGCATAGCGCTATTGCGAGTGTTACCCGGTTGAAAATTATATTGCATGATGTGATCTTTGCCAAATTACAAATAAATTGAGTTTTTTTAGAAAAAAACTTAAATTTCTATTTTTTGTGTTAAGACAGTAAAGTTCGTGTAAAAATTTGCACTATTGCAAATGTGAATTTTACATGTTCCTAGTCAATAGGGATGCCCACTTCTGGTAGCACTTTAGTCTAACCTGGCGCACAATTGCACTCCGCCTTCACCAAAAGTTAAACAGTCTAATGCTGCGTTAAAACAAATTTTCTCTCAAAACAATTAATTGCAACACCTTCAGACTTTAAATCCAGTTAAGACGTTACTAGTATTGTTTGCTAATAGAAATTCTCTCTATTAGACTTGAAAACCTTCTGTGGAATAACTGCAGAGCACCAATACCACCAAGAGCTTAGAACACAATATAAGCTTATTCAATTTAAAGAATTTGATCTATATCAGGGCTTGCAAACTTATGGATAATGAATAACCAATATGTTGATGATTTTGGGGGGATTATTTTGCATGTTCATAGGACATGGTCTAGGTCTATTGGAATTATTCATCGTCGTTAATTATTATTATATATATATTTTAGAGAACATAAAATGTTAAAAGAATTTTATGAAGGCAATGATTCTGAATTGTTGTAAATAAGGTTAATGCTCGATTAATCAGCACACGAGCATTTCTATGAGCGAGATCTAAAGCGCCTAGCAATTTTGTTGAGAAAGTTATTTCTCATACCTCTCAGGGTTCTTTTACATGCCACAATCGACACAGGACTGGCGGCTTTAATTCCCTTTCTGAAGGAAGTTGTGCTATGGATTTTTATCGCGCAAGAAAAGTTTGTCGACTCTACCTGGGTCTGAGTCCACGTACATTGAGTGCTGAGGCGAGCACTTTACCTCAAGACTACCAAGGTCACAGACAAGGAAATAACAGATACACAACCTTACGGGAGATTTGCTGCGCCCCTCGAGTCGAGTCAGGTAGAACTTAAAATATCCAGTGATAACAGCGCTTCCAAGTGAGAATTCTTTGAAACAACTCACTTTGAAAATGTTCCTCATGAGAAAGACAAGCTGAGAGCTAAGAGTTGCTGTCTTTCCATGTACAATAAATCAGGTAGAGGTAATCAATCCCTTTCCCCTTTCATTGACCAAAACTTTTCAAACAATGGAGATGGTTGGACCTAAATATACAATGCCAGTGCTTCCACACTGTTTAAACTTTAACAACACACAGTCTTGGAAATGCATTTGTAAATGAATTATTAGAATATTTCGCGACCAGCTTATATGGTCACAATTCTGTAGGATTCACTTTTTCATTAGACTTGATTGCAAATAACTGGAATATCTGTGTTCGAATCCCAATCGGGTGTACTGCAAGTGTTTTTTTTCTAATATGCTTATAATTCTTTTTCAACGCTAATAAGGCTACATATCCCAAAATTTGTACCTTCCTTATTCTAATCCATTGGAGTAAATACGTGAATAGCTGTAGCTGGAAGTAAGACATGGCACACAAAATATAATTACAATTAAATACCTATGTGGTATAGTTTGCATTTATTTTTTAAATTTTGTTGTCAAATTAATACCAACAAAATATATAAGTGATATGCTACTTTATAAACTAAAAAAACCAAACAGTTAAATGGATAGAAAATAATGTGAGAAGAGTTTACTGTGTAATTATTTGGTATCCAATATATATACCTTCTTGTTTTTAACACTGGAATGATTATATTTCGCATTATTTTATAATGATGTGCAATGAGAATTTACAAATCTGTTTTAAATATGTTTATAGTAAAGTTAACATAAAGCTTAATTCCCTAAACGCAATTTAGGATTGCACAACAAAAACATAATAATGTTTTGTCCATTAACACTCTTCCAACATCTTGTGTTTGTATGGAAAATTAAATATCTGTTAGTTTTAGTAAAAGGGAATGGAAATAAATATATAGTTTTAAATTAGATTGAAAACTCTTTCAATACAATATTAGTGACTATAATAAAACAATATTTTCATACAATTAATAATTGCAGATTTTCTTAAAAAATAAATATTTATATCTCAGTAAAATAGAGTTTAGTAAAGTGATCAAAATTGTTGACAGTAAAAGCTAAAGAAAAAATGCTCTTAACTATTCCCAAATATGGTTTTAATCACGGCTATAGTTCTTAAGGAGAATTGTGTATAAAAATTATCTACTAAAACATAAAGAAAAAATATCTGTTTATGTAGTTTAGATAGCAATCTTAATTTTTAATTTCAAGCCTATCATCAAAACACCAATAAATTAATAATAATAATAATACAGAAATGTGATTTGATAGAAATTTGATTAAAATATGTGTCAAACAAATTTAGACCTTGATATATTTCATAATATTCTCATCATTTTGATTTCATTATGTACTAGATCAAGCTTTGAAGTATTTAGCTATAGCATTCTTGCTTTATTGGTGAACATCCAAATGTTATAATTTTGATAGTTCCTCCGTGTACAACCCTGAGCTAGCCAAGGCAATCACAAACCAGTTATGGCAATTAATAAATAAAAAATAAAAATCTTAGAAAGAAAATATTACCTAGTCTACAAACTGAGTGCACAAACAAACACAATCACCGTTGCACTCTGTTGCTAACGAAAATCTTACCTAATCACGGTCATAGAAACATGTTTGAAAAAAGAGCACCCCATGTCACCATAAAGCACAAAATTAAATAATAGACAATGTTACAGAAACATATTAAATATGAAGCATCATGATTTTCCAAAGAGAATAATGGCCACCAAGCTATGTCGCCTGAATATTTGTTTATTTTAATTGTTATGTTGCTCCTAGATATGCAATAATTTATCTTTTGATTTTAGCTATGTATTTGCAATACTAAGTAAATTTATTCAGTATTGTCGTCCATTTTGAATTCTACTTGATTGAAGTTGTTTACTTGTATTGCCATGACAAACAAATGAAAATAAAAATAGCTAAGAAAATTACTAAATATTTGATTGATTCTGTTTACTAGTTTTACTAGTTGTTTGAGTTGGCCCCTATAACCGCCTGACTAAAGTCAATAGTCTAACACTTTGAGAAGTAATTTAGTCTTTTGGTTTTAAAAATGTGATACCCCTATATCACCAGCCTCCTTAGAAATAGCTAATATTTAAAATGTGTTTGTGGTTATTTGAAGTTATCCCTCTAAATTCCTGACAAATTTAAATTTTCTACCTCCTACTTGTACATCCTTTCCCCGCACCGCCCTACCATATTGTTTAATTTTGAAATTTAAATGTCCAGATTTTGCAGTTAATTTGACGAATTCCAGTTTGATATAAAATCCACTGGTTTTGAAAATATTAGCCTCCCCATCCCCATTTCTCTAATTTCCGCTTCAAAACCTAAATTTACGACTGATTTGTTTATGTGAAGCCGTACCTATGCCAGCCTACCAAATTTAGATTTTCTACCATACTTATTTATTTTTATAAACTCCCCTTTATTTCCTGGACTCCCATTTTAAACTTTTATAGCTATTTGGAGTAGAATCTTTGACTATATGTATAATTCCAGTTTTATACCACACTAAGATGTTTTTTAAATAGTTTTGTAAGTTTTGAACCACCCAACACATTTTTTCCAACCAACTCTGAGAAATTTTAAATTCCAATATTCATTTGGTTATCCGGAATTTTATTTCTACCTGTCTTTCAAATTTTAAATTTTAACCTTGTCTCAAATGTTATTTATAGCTGTAGCTTCCAACTCCATCATTTTCTATAGTTTAAATTTAATATTTTCAGATTTTTATGTTTATTTATAGTGGTCCCTATACCTAAGAATTTAAGTTCTTTACCACAGAGAGAAGTTGAATGTATTAGTTTTGTAAATAATGAGCATGGCCCCTTCCCACACCGTTTCTTCCAACTCCCACTTAAAAATTTCAAATTAAGATTTATTTGGTCATTTTAAAATTTGAATATTCTATTACAGCTAAAAGTTGTTTTAATTTTATGAACTCCTTCCTCCTCTTATTTCTTGGGGTTCCATTATAAATTAAAACATTACAGACTCATAGTTATTTGGCTGGTCCCTTTACTTTACTTCAAAATTTCAATCTTCTACCTCACTAGGAATTAGTTCTTTATATTAATTTTGAAAATTTTAAAGCTCATTTATCAAATTATCATTTAAAAATTTCAATTTTTAGGAATTATATTTGGTTATTTAGAGTTTTACTCCTAGCCAACTGTCAAATTTAAGTTTTCTAGCACACATAAAAAAGTTTTTGGTCTGTTTATATCACTTCCACTATTTCCCCGAGTCCCACTTATCAAATAAAAATGTTCATATTTTTATAATTATTTGTGGTGGTCCCATTAGTTGTCTGCAGAATTTCAATCTTCTACCACCCTGAAAAGTAGTTATTTATATTTGTTTTGGTAATCTTGAACCACACACCCAAATTTTTCCAACGCAACTCGGGACTCGTCTTGTGTGGATGGCTTACATAAATTAACTTCATATTAGTATTCTGTGACCCGATAAACCCCCCATATATCAAAGTTCATCTTTATTGGAGGTAATAGAATTTACCACCCCTTTTTTGCCCCTTTACACCCGTTTAAGTAATGAAATTTGAAAAACCCTAAAAATATTCTTACCCAATTCTATAAAGAAACATTCATTTTAGATTTCAAGGCTCTATATCCACTATTGTGAATGTGGGGAATGCCAGGCCTCCACCGTGGTTCGGATTCCACATTAAACTGTAGATTCTCCATTTCATCTCACAATCACCCTACCATTACACATTAGCATATGTGCGTATAACCCGAACGGGTAGTAAGATGCGGTGCTAATAATAAATAATAATATATCCACTAGTTCAAAAGATGGATGGTCAGTGAATTTTGAAAACTTTAGCTTCCCCTTTTTCATCCATTACAGGTTGAATTTCGCAAAATTTGGTCCTAGCTCTGATCTAGGGCCAAAAAGGAATCTTTACTCAAAATTTCGTTTCCAGGTTTAAAACCATTAAGCTCTTCTATCCAACCACAAAATCCCCCACCTTGTTTATTGTCTCTATAGTCAAAATTGGCCTTGTAGTTTGGAATTTTAAATGATAATGTCTCTTTTCCATATATTCACACTATGTTAATATTACTAAATCAATATTTAGTATAAAAAATAAAAAATCCTAAAATTTGTGCTTTATGCATCTAATATTAAGAAATAATATTTTAAAATAGCAGTTGAAAGGGACTATTTGGCCAAAATTAACTGTTGATAAATATTTTCAATAGATAATAATAATAATAATTATTATTATTATTATTAGCACCGCGTCTTACTACCCGTTCGGGTTATACACACTTATGCTAATGTGTAATGGTAGGGTGATTGAGAGATGAAATGGAGGACCTACAGTTTAACGTGGAATCCGAACCACGGTGGAGGCCTGGCATTCCTCACATTCACAAGATGTCTTGTCAGAGGTGAAGGAAGGGTTTGGTAATCAGATAAATCTGTGCCGGGACCGAGGATTGAACCCCGGCCGCCAGATCAGAAGTCTGACACCTTACCCCCTAGACCGCCAGGTCACCGGGTACATATAAGGTGTCTATCAATGTGATAAGAGTCTGTCACATTGTTCACGATGGTGATTTGCACGTCACCTTTCGCTTTTACTTGCGTGGCACTCTCATCAGCAAGTTTAAGATTCTCGTGCATTTTCTTTGCGCTCGTGAATGTATGTTCATTGTTGCATAAGTGTGATGTGCAGCCACTATCAACACACCAAAGTTTGTTTATGTTGCTTGATTTTATAATTTATTTGTCGACAAAAAAACAACAATGAGCCTCGTCAGCTTTATTTGCCGTTTGTTTGCTCAACTTCTCTTTACAAAAGCAAAAGCAACATTTGCAGTTTAGTTGTGGTTTTTGTCTATGTTTCTGTTTGGATCCAGCACTACTGCTCGTACCACCTTTTCGTTGGTTTACTAACTGTTTTCCTGCTTGACAAACATGGCGGTACTTCTGTTTTCCTGAGCACGTGTGTTATTTTCTTCCAAGACTTTCACTTTCAACGTTTCAGCATCAGGTAAATTGTCACAGGATTCGATTGCACATCCAAAGTTGTCATAACTTTGGGGAAACTATATCGCAACATGATCGTTGACAGGTCGCCGTTTATGTCCACTTCCATTGCTTGCAACTTATCTACAGTGTAAAAAAATCCAGCAAGATGTTCAGTCACATCGTAGCCATCTGGAATCATGTGTTGTGTGAGACGTTTGAGCAATGTTGTCTTGAGAGCGGGCTCCTTTGATGCATAGATTGATTCTAGTTTGATCCATACATCGCGTGAAGTAACACATTCCCGAATCTGTTTTAATTCAGATGGATTGATGGACAGAATCAAATCAGCTTTTGCCTTCCGATCAGCCTCTAGCCAAGCTTAGTGTGCGGCAACAAGCACCGCGTTTTCGCCAAACACTTTGGGTTGTGATATTTCTCCTGACATATGTTTTATTAGCAAGGCTTCGGCTTGTATTTTACACATATAGTAATTGTCGCGTGACAACATCTCGTTGCGTTTGCCTGAGTCGTTTTGTTAGGCTAACGAATCGGTTAACTGCTGCACTTTTTTGATTTATAACTTTTCATTTAATCAAAGTATTGTTTTGTTTCCGATCTCTTAACCCGCCTAATCTGTGCCCATAACCTGCCGGGCAGAGTAGTGATCGATCTCTTAACCCGCCTAATCTGTGCCCATAACCTGCAGGGCAGAGTAGTGATCGAGATACACAATATGTATAAGCTATTGCTAACACAATTTATAACACAACCAGTACGGTGTTTGGCTGGAGAATGACTAACGGTTTATTATTTGAAAAAGCTTTAAGACCAACAACATTTTCATATCACAATCAGTTTTTGGGATTCTTTTCATATCACACCCAGGCTACGATATGTTTGGTGCTGATGTGTTTGGGGTTTATTTTCTTATCACACCCAGGCTACTTTAACTTTGGGACTATTTTCATATCATGCCCAGGCTACGCCCCCTCAAGCTGGTGTCCAAGGCAACCGCCCGGTTCACACGACCCTTGAACCACTCCTGTACTGGCACTAGAGTGTACTATGAATATCAACAGAGGTACTTAACTTTGAATGAAAATATTTTTATAAAATCATGTTTAATACATTTCATAGAAAGATTACAAAAATAATGGTTTATAAACACTTATATGTGTTGGATTAAAACATTTTATTTTTATTTGCAATAAAAAAAAATGATTTATCGAAGATGTGTTTAAAAATTATCCCAGTTGAGGATATTCAAAGTTGTTAAGGGTGCTTTAGAGGGGGCTGATAGCTGACAGACTGGTTGATTCGAGGAACTAATATTTTGTACTTGTCCTCTAGAAAATTTGAGTTTAAAGTGAGTCATTTAAAAATTGCTCACTAGATTGCGCTATAGTCACTGGGAACTCCTCTAGCGATCCCAATGTGGATGGAGTAATGCCTCAAAAAAGAGCGCAATGTGTTTAACCTAGCAGTTGTGTATCTGTTGTTTCATTGTCTGTGACCAAGATCTACAAGATTTTATAGATTACATTATATATATAGCTATTACCTCACAAGAGACAATAACATGGAACCAATAATAAATTTTGTAAGATATCAAAAAGATAAAATTATTTTACTTGGGTAAACAAAACACAACAACTTTGTACATCAAGGAATACCTCAGCTAGAACAGCCTCGAAGTCTCTGCTCTGCGCACTGCCACATCTCTCAGGCATGAGCTCTATCAACTGACTGTGTGTCTTGTCTCCCATGCAGAGTAGTGTTACCATCTCCAGACGGGACAAAGATGCATCGTTCATGCCTGGAACACACATGGCCATTACAATAGTGGCAACATATACATTCGGATTATGTTATGTTTGTATGCTATAGTACCAAAAGTAGCTATAGGTAGCTTTTAACATTATAGACTAAGATAACAGAATGTGAAGAAAGTTAATCTACACTAATATTACAAAGAGGAAAGATCTTTTTTTTTTGTTTGTTATGGATAAACCCAAAAACTACTAGACCAATTTTAAAAATTCTTTCACCAATATAAAGCTACACTATCAGCGAGTAGCATAGGCTATATTTTATTTTGAAAATTTAATTTATTCCTCATAAAAATGTAGATAATCACTCATATTTTATGGTNGTGGGGGGGGGGGGGGGGGGGGTCTAGTTACTAATACATGCATGGGTGTCTGCCCAGATAGAAGTTAAGAAACCCTAGCTCAGAGAAAAACCATCTCTTGACCACCCGGTTGAGGATCAAACAACAGCCTCTTCGGTGTTTAATAGTTTGCAGGATTATCTCACACTACCTTTGTAGCAGAGCTTATAGACGACACTTGTCAATGTCTTTCTGACCATTAATATTGTCAATTGTAGGATCAATATAATTTTTTTTCAATTCAATAAACATCTGTCCTAAACAGCAGTCACCGCCGCATCAAACTAAAACACGCTTCCAAAATACCAAATCACATTAGTATTTGTCCAGGAAAAGACAATAATAGTGTGACCTATGAACAATGTCTATAAAGTAACCATTTAATATCTCGAAACATATATAAATATAAAATTTATTTTTGAGAAAGATTAAGGGTCTCATTCTTGTCTGTTGGAATGGTGACTGGGCAAAGTGTGTCTTAAGAATATGGACAGGTCTTTGGTCTGATTGAGCAAGCTTTCTGTATGTAACATAGGTTATTTAGTACACTTTGAAGTGCTCGCCGGTGCTACTTAATAATAAACTTTGCAAAAGAAACAATATTAACAATGATAGTCTAATTCGATGATATCCATTTTGAACAATATTGTCTGATTTGGATATTTTTGAAACTACAGGGTTTCTTCTATTCTTTTAAATACAAAATTTCCTGTATTTTTCAGGTTTCACAGATGGAATCATAATTTTCCCAGACACTTTATTTAAAGAGTAGTATAAAAGAATGAGATTCTACTTTTCATAAAATTAACTATTGTGAAGTCATGTCATTGGTGTTTAGAACAGGAGAGTTTGACCTTGATGCAGAAATACATACAGTTGTCAAGCAACCCGATTTTTCAAGCAGTAAAAAGGGTGGGGTCGAGGGTGGGAGATAAGCGATTTAACATGATTATTAATTTTATTCTATGAAAAGGTCTATTATTTGCAGATTATAGCTTAATGTTAAAAAGTTATAGATAATCTATTTTTTTTTTTGTAAAATTCACAAGGTTTTCTCAGTTTTTTCGAGACACAATAAAATCCCTGTGTTTTTCTGGTTTTTCATGTGTGTGATAAACCAAAACAATTATTACAATGCCTGTTTATCATTGTCAGTTTATTGATAATACTTTGTATTGTAACTTTTTCCTGCAAATCTTAGCTGTGTGTGCCTCTTTAATATTAAATGCAAAACATTAATAAAAAGCAGGGTATAGTAATCAAGGATTCTGACATGATTGGTTTTATCTGCTTACCAAGATTGGTGCGTATGTTGATGAGTGTTGCAAGGAAAGTGAGGCAGCTCTCCAGCATGGGAGTATCATGTTCTCCATCTAAGAACGTAGCGCCAGTCCCATATGATGCCAGGCTCATCCAATCAGACACATGGAATCTGTATGCACACACACATATATAACTTGACCGCCTGTTTCAAGATGCACATAATCTTACATAAATATATATATGAGTTATGAAATAAAAGTATGTCATGATGATCAGGTCAAGTGTTAAACAAACATAGTTCTACTAATACTTAATCGATAATCACACAAGATAGGTGAAGGGAGGATTTAGGAGGTGATTATTTTAGCTGTTGATATCATTGTAAATAGTAGAGTGAGCAAGTGGCATAAAAAGTTACAAAGATATGAAAATCTATGAATTTGTGTCTTTGTTATTCAACTGTGTTTGGCAGGTGAACATTACTTAACAATGGCGTAGAAAAGGGCAGGAAGGGGGCGGAGTTCAAGGGGCGTCCATGAATACATGTGAAAATTTTTATTGGTTAAAGATATAGTGAAATTTTCTAGCAGACACCTCCTAGATAAATTAGCTTTTTATGCTCTTGCTTTTTAATACTTAGTGAGTTTGTAAGATTGCAAGAGATTTAATTGATGTTAATTATTAATATTATGTCATTGCAGTGTAATGGTTTGTCTCATGGACAGTTCTTCATATTACAGTCCTAATTTTGTTTAACACTTCATATAACATGCATCAATACGCACCAGAATTAATGGGTGAATTTATTTTTGCATATTTGTTGTGCATTTGTTGTTTATACTTGTAGATGTGTTTCATGTGTCGAAGTGTAATACTCACTTGTCCAAAACAGTTGTAAGGAAGATCTCAGGAGCAATTTGTGTGGCGCACACCTGCAGAAGATAGAGGTCAGCATCCACCATGGAGTTGCAGAAGTTGCACTGGATGTACGTCATAGCCTGGCCTTTGATCTGGAGACCATTACGCACCCACATACCACTTAGGATCTCGTAGAATGCCACCTAAAACACAATCAACATTCAGCTACTGTTATGGTGTTCTAATACCACTCGGAATCTCATGGAATACCACCCATAAATAACACAATACACATTCCAAGTACGATTGCAATATTCTGATACCATACCACTCAGAATCTCATGGAATACCACCCATAAATAACACAATAAACATTCCAGGTACTGTTGCTATATTCTGATACCATACCACTCAGGATTTCATAGAATGCCACCTATGAAAAATTAACAACATTCTGACGGAGCATTGTGTAAATAATGAAACGTGTATAAGCTGAATGAATGAGACAGTGGTCTTGAGAAGATCCTGGATGGCTCAGTCGCAGAGTGAATGGCACAGCGAGCTTGGTACATCTGTAGGCGTGCACAGACATAATGTTTGGAAAAGAGAGGGTCAGTGATGATTGGGGGTCGAATGAGGTACTCAACCTCTCCCTCTCTCAGCATGTAAAATAATCAACCAATACTTGAATGTTATAAAGAATGACTGATTCTAACATCTCCCTCACTCTGTCTCCTAAATTACCTAATCAATAACTCTTTCAATTAAGTTATAATGTGAAGAAAATCAAGTGGCTTAAAACTAACACCTCTAGTGATTAGATTACTAAGTTTAGTATGTGATAATCAGTTATTTGTATTACTTTATTATTCGAAAAATACTAGGCACATGTATATATTTATTACTTTTGTTAATCAAAAGTATTTTTTCTTACAAGTGCTCTATTTATTATAATAATAATTAATTAAAATTACTTTATAAACTAACAATTATTATTATTAAAATTTATATTTGAAGGAGCCTAATGAAAACCAATTGCCACCCACCTGTGACAACAGGCCTTGGTTCTGCCCTTGGGGGGTGAGGAGGGAAAGGTTGTCGGACAAATCATGCCAATCACTCAAAAAAAAACTAAGTAAGGCCAGATACAAATCTGTCCAGTCCTCATACTATACACCTAAATTATGAGTCTTTAGATACGCTAAAAAAAAAGATTTGAAATAATTTATTTATTTCTACTACAGTGCAGGAGTATGCCCCCACCCCCCAGCCCTCTCCACACCCCAGTCCTGTGTGCGCACAAGCCGGACCTTTAAACAGCAGTTTTAAAAGTTATATCACACTGGTTAAGACAAAGAGGAAACCATAAGATTACAGTTTCTTTTAAGAAACTATGGATCACTGGCTAGTTGTACTATTGATATGTTCTGAGAAGTTAACCAATGACATCAATTTGAGCTACAAATAATGTTTCAATGAATAATGATAGCACTTAGCACCGCTTCTTACTAACCTTTGGGTAATACTATTTACTCTAATAGGTTATGAATTTGGAAGGTTGAATATAGATTAGATGAACCAGCATTTGCATGGAGGGATAGTGGAAAACCATTTAGGACCCCCCCCCCCACCAGTTCGCCTGAGCGAGATTCAAACCTTGATCTCCCCGTCCTATGCAGTCTATCTCAACACGAAACTAGCGCGTTGGCTAGCTACGCCACCGAGGCGGATACGGCCATGAAATAAGACATGAATGCCCTGCTCGAAATAACACGTGGAACGTAAGAAAGGTGCTAAGATAATCAACCATCATTGGGTGCTCTGCACGAAGCTGAATACAAATGGATCAATTAAACGGCTCCGAGATAGACTTGTTGCTAAAGGATTTTCTCAAAATGAGGGCTTTGATTACAACGAAACTTTCAGTCCGGTAGCGCGCTACGACACTGTGCGCTCTGCGCTTGCAGTCATCACTTTGCAACGTGTCAGTTCCACACTAACACGGCTTTTGTGTACAGACTCTCACGTTCAACAAATATACTCACCCAAATCTGAACAATTTGATATTTATGATAATGATTGAGAATGGGTTCAGAGAATATAGGTTTAAACCTCTTTCTCTTTGGCGATAACGGCTAAAAATCGGTTGAGTGAAGATACACCTTATTCTGTTTGATGGCTACGACTTGGAATGGGATGGGAGAAATAAAACCTTGTTCTCTTTGATTATAACAGCTAGGGGTGGGTAGAGAGAAGAGGACTTGATAACAGATATGTGTGGGTTGAGAGAAGAGGACTTGATAACAGCTATGTGTGGGTTGAGCGAAGAGGACTTGATAACAGCTATGTGTGGGTTGAGCGAAGAGGACTTGATAACAGCTAGGGGTGGGTTAGAGAGAAGAGGACTTGATAACAGCTATGTGTGGGTTGAGTGTAGAGGATTTGATAACAGCTAGGGGTGGGTTGAGAGAAGAGGACTTGATAACAGCTATGCGGGTTGAGAGAAGAGGACTTGATAACAGCTATGTGGGTTGAGAGAAGAGGACTTGATAACAGCTAGGGGTGGGTTGAGAGAAGAAGACTTGATAACAGCTAGGTGGGTTGAGAGAAGAGGACTTGATAACAGCTATGTGTGGGTTGAGAGAAGAGGACTTGATAACAGCTATGTGTGGGTTGAGAGAAGAGGACTTGATAACAGCTATGTGTGGGTTGAGAGAAGAGGACTTGATAACAGCTATGTGTGGGTTGAGAGAAGAGGACTTGATAACAGCTATGTGTGGGTTGAGAGAAGAGGACTTGATAACAGCTATGTGTGGGTTGAGAGAAGAGGACTTGATAACAGCTATGTGTGGGTTGAGAGAAGAGGACTTGATAACAGCTATGTGTGGGTTGAGAGAAGAGGACTTGATAACAGCTATGTGTGGGTTGAGAGAAGAGGACTTGATAACAGCTATGTGTGGGTTGAGAGAAGAGGACTTGATAACAGCTATGTGTGGGTTGAGAGAAGAGGACTTGATAACAGCTATGTGTGGGTTGAGAGAAGAGGACTTGATAACAGCTATGTGTGGGTTGAGAGAAGAGGACTTGATAACAGCTATGTGTGGGTTGAGAGAAGAGGACTTGATAACAGCTATGTGTGGGTTGAGAGAAGAGGACTTGATAACAGCTATGTGTGGGTTGAGAGAAGAGGACTTGATAACAGCTATGTGTGGGTTGAGAGAAGAGGACTTGATAACAGCTATGTGTGGGTTGAGAGAAGAGGACTTGATAACAGCTATGTGTGGGTTGAGAGAAGAGGACTTGATAACAGCTATGTGTGGGTTGAGAGAAGAGGACTTGATAACAGCTATGTGTGGGTTGAGAGAAGAGGACTTGATAACAGCTATGTGTGGGTTGAGAGAAGAGGACTTGATAACAGCTATGTGTGGGTTGAGAGAAGAGGACTTGATAACAGCTATGGGCGGGTTGAGAGAAGAGGACTTGATAACAGCTAGGAGTGGGTTGAGAGAAGAGGACTTGATAACAGCTAGGGGTGGGTTGAGAGAAGAGGACTTGATGACAGCTATGTGTGGGTTGAGAGAAGAGGACTTGATAACAGCTATGTGTGGGTTAGAGAGAAGAGGACTTGATAACAGCTATGTGTGGGTTAGAGAGAAGAGGACTTGATAACAGCTATGTGTGGGTTGAGAGAAGAGGACTTGATAACAGCTGAGAGTCTGAGTGTGGATAATGGAGGTGTCATCAGGAAGACGAAGGGGGCGGACTCAACCCCCCACTCTCCCACTCACTCACGAGAATCTATTTGAATTGGTTTTAACTTTTTACATCCACCACTTTTATTCAAGTCGTTTATTTTCCACTACCGGCTGGCTAGGCCTGTCGTAGCTTCATATGCCATAAGGTGCGGTAGAATAGAAGACCAAATTCCCTTTTAAGTCTTATCTTCCTTCTCGAACTCAGTACCTGTTTGAGGGGAGCAAATACCCCCACCACTCTATTACTTTCCCTACCCTGGCGTGTGTCACCCTTTTGGTCGATTGGCTTACTTTATTCTGAAATACAAACAAAGAGACCGGCCGGTCGCCTCTACCTGAAGTCTTTCTTTCTTTCAATAGTATTTTTATTTTTCTTACTTACTATCTATTTACATACATTTTTATACAAACACAACTCTTAATGGACACAATAACTCTTTCCCAACCCCTTGGGGTTCTCAAAAAATACTATAGTTCGATAATAAATTAAATGTTTTATCTGTCTTATCAGATCCCCTAAATAGGGTACAGTTAATACATATATAGTGGGGGGATTTGTGTTCCCCCCCACACGGCACATATGACCCGGTAGGTCGTTATAAACAATTAGCTTAGTAAGAGGACACGCTAAGTATTCGGCTCAATTATCCAGAGCAGCGGTTCCCAAACCGTGGTACGTACACTTGTTCCAGCTAGTACGCCGTGAGAAGCCAAACAAAACAATCAAATTTAAGCTGTAAAAAGATAATTTCTCATCAAATACTATAAATATATTACGACCAAGTCAAACCAAAAGGAAAAGAGATTTAAACAGTTGTTGGAGGGGTAAATATAAATGGTTTTTAATATTTCTTAGATAACTGTGCCCTATTATCCGTCTTGATTGAGTAGAAATGTTAAATAATGATAAATAAAAACTGTTAATATATAAATAGAATTGTGTTATATTCCTGGGCGCCATTAAAATGTACCTAAATATTAAATATTCAGCCCAATCTTGGTGGCATTCCAAAATAATAAATTGTTTGGGTGGTACGCTATTCAACAAGTTCGGGAACCAATGATACTAGAGTTTAGATAAATACGTAAAAATAAAGGTATAGCCTTAATTCATACATTCATCATTTGATAAAAGTACATAATATAGGGAATGCCAGGCCTCCACCGTGGTTCGGATTCCACGTTAAACTGTAGGTCCTTCTCACAATCACCCTACCATTACACATTAGGTGACCTGGCGGTCTAGGTGTAAGGTGTCAGACTTCTATGCTGGCGGCCGGGGTTCAATCCTCGGTCCCGGCAAAGATTTATCTGATTACCAAACCCTTCCTTCACCTCTGACAAGACATCTTGTGAATGTGAGGAATGCCAGGCCTCCACCGTGGTTCGGATTCCACGTTAAACTGTAGGTCCTCCATTTCATCTCACAATCACCCTACCATTACACATTAGCGTAAGTGCGTATAGCCCGAACGGGTAGTAAGACGCGGTGCTAATAATAATAATAATAATTACACATTAGCGTAAGTGCGTATAGCCCGAACGGCTAGTAAGACGCGGTGCTAATAATAATAAATAATAATACATAGTATATTCATCAGCTACTCTCAAAACTGTGTGAGCCAAGCACGTAGGTATGATTTAATTTTTTTTAATGTGGGAGGGTATTTGGTTGGAAAGATATATATTTTTTACATTATACACTTCTAGGACTGATTTAAAAGTTTTTATTGTAGCTTTTGACTTGGGTTGAGACTTCCCCCATTGTGTAAAAAGTACACATTTTATCCTAGCTTTTATTAAAAAGCGTTACTGTTGAACACATTTTGGAGAGGCACGTTCTAGTTACAGTTGAATAACGCGTTTGTTTCTTACTGCGCTAGATCACAGAAACATATCACAATTATATAGAAATATCTAGTAGCCATTACAATGAAATACATTTTTAATAGTTTTACTGTAGGAAAAATGTAAACCTGCAAAATTCTGGAAGATATTACCAGAACTGGAATTTCTATGTAAATACATATTCTATTCCTCGCCATTTATTTGTTTTAAAAGGTCTTGAATCATAAATCAAGATTTATTATTGATTTGAACAAAATATATCCACTTAAAAATACATTTTAATGTTTACTTATTCAAATGTAAAATTAATGGCATTAGAATTGGAGTACAATTGTAACACTATGGAATCAATCACCCCGCTTTGGGCGTCGATTGAAACACTACGGATTAATTCCCTGATATAATAATGCTGTGATGTTTAGGTTGTCTATAGCTCCGTGATCGAGCGCCTATCATCACTGTACGGAAAATATACCGTTTAACCAGCTGTCTATAACTCCGTGATCGAGCACTAATTAAAACGATATAATTAATTAATGTAAGAAACAGAACTTTTGATGGCTGTTTATTCACACACGGTTTATTTAAATGACACCTGTTAATTACTTTTACATATTCCAATTAAATGTTTTATATCCCTGCACACTTGTGATATTAATGTAAGTTATTTTATACTGTGTTAGACTGTGACTGCCAGTGTGTGGCTCTGATTGCGCTGTGCGTGGGCGGAGATCCCGGTGTAGATGTTTGGATCCCGAAGATGCCTTAAACATACGCACAACGGTATATATATGACATACCCCTTGCCCTTTTCTCCCCTCACCAACAGTATAAAATCTAACTAATAGAAATAGTCCTGGCGACAGGTGTTGTGAAGGTTAGCTTCTTATTGGTATAGGGAATTGGCGTCTTCAACAAATACTGCGGAGTTGTTCCTTTTAACAGGAAATAGCGCAGTTGTTCTTTTAACAGGAAATATGGTATAAAATATATTTTAAAGGTGAAATCCTTTACCCATTATTTCTGAGAAGCGCGTGTTTCTTCATGCATGAATCTTAAAAGGATACTCTACATATATTACTTTAAAGAAAAATAACCTTCATCCATGTCTTTTTACATAATTTAGATTAATCCAAACCAATATCATTACAAAATTAGAAAACCAACAAAAGGAACACAATTTTTCTCATGTTCATTACATAAAATCTGTTTGATGAATTTCAAAAATAAACTTGAATATATTTAAAAAAATACATTGAAAATCCATAAACAATAAAGTGATGTTACAAAGTGCATGTTTAAAGGCTAAACTTATCCAAGCATCTTCTTCATTTTCAGAATCTAGAATCCCTGGTTCTGGGACTCTCTCATTCATTTTGCAATCTGGGATGGAACTAAACCAAAAATGGCATATTTCTGGAATAACTTTCTTTCAGCACAGAGAATAGGTCTTGTTTCTTCTCCATACTTATTTGAAGTTGTTTTTTATAAAGATTTTGCACAGTGCATTAACTATCTAGTTGATTTCTGCCACGTTTACCTACATCAATTTCCTGATATCGTCCAAAGTAATCATACCTCTATTTTATTATATTTGGGCAGTATTTTGAGAAACAAAAGCCTTTTACCTTTAACCAACAAACTGAATTACCAGCACTATCAACAGTAGTATTCCTAACATTCTTTGATGTCAGTTCTTTAGATCAAATATATCGGTGAATTTCAAATCCTTGACTTGATAAGGTCTACTCTTTTTGTTTCTGTTCCTCATTGATCTCGCTGTTCTAAAAACTGTCAGACAATTAAGAGGTGAATATACTGGAACATACTTTTTGGCGTTTTCTATTGAACTATGAACAGAGTCCACCCGACCACCTCCATGTATGAGTGGCCACGCTTCATAAATTTATGCTTAATTATGTCTATATCTGTGTTCTGTACCATGTGTAGCATAAAGGCACATATGTATATATATTTGTTGCAATTTCGACCGCCACATGTATCAGAGAACAGTGAGGGAAGTTGATTCATCCACTGTAGCAAGCATAAACCTATTTCTGAGCTTCTCCTTATTCCGTCTAGTTCTGTCCATGCATAACAGTATGCATTATTAGGGTAAGCCGATTCAGAGATGGTTAAATTATACATGTGAGAAATTAAACAAACAAAATAGCCTGAGATGTAAGAAAATATTATTTCCTTAGTATTGTTGTAATTGATAATGTCGAATGAGCAAGTGTTTACAGGATAGATTTAACAAACCAATTGTGTAGTTGGTAAGATTTTTTATCATCTTTGAAATTATTGAACAAAACAATGCTAAGGAAAACTCACTGTCAGTTGACATGACTTAGTGAGTTGTTCCAAAATGAAGAGTAATTTACCTTTATAATGTTACCAAAATCTAAAAACATGAAAATATAATTTAGCTTTCATTTTATATATTTTTCCATATTTTGACATGTTAATACATTTCAGGTAATTTTACATAAAAATACCTACTTTGTGATTATTTAATATATTTTTAGTAATAATTATTGAAAATGTGTTGATTATTTAAACATTGTTTGATTTGGTTTGGCTTGCATAAATCACCTTAAAGGAATTTTTCAATTAACTATTGAAAAGGGTAAAATCAAGCTTGGGTAGTCAAGTGTTTCTCCACTAAGTACAGGCCTTCTCTTCTCACAATGAATCTTTTGATGCATTTTTTTAAAAGAATATAGCAAATAGATAAGTAATTTTGGTCTGGAACCTCCCTCCCTTCCAACACACTGGTCCAACGACTTACATTCTTATCTTGTAATATCTCCATATGATTTTAGTTTCACATGAGCTGTTGAAAGTGAAAGTCTAACAATAAGCTACCATAAGATATTTTATTTTGTTCACCATGACGCCAGGCGAGTCTTGCTGAATTCAAAATTAAAATAATGAGCTGGGATTAACGACCTCTTCAAAAACGACGGTAAAGTTGTAATGTGTCAAGCTTGCAACAAAAATATGGGACGTTTCATTAAAATCACAATTGGAGCAACATGTGCGGCGCACACTTCGTACGTAAAAAAAACTGAGATATTCAAAGAATTTTTTTTTCCAACAAAGGTGCAGGTACCTTCCTTCCAGTTAAAGAAACTTATTATTTTAAGGACTTGTGTAGTGCAATGACCACTGCGAAAATCCCTTGTTTTATATTCCAAAGGCCTGAGTTTGCATCCTTCTTGTGACACTAATGAAAGCGACAAATTCCTGATATCCAGAAAGAAGTATCTGCATATATACTATGAAGAAACAATGGAAAGGATTATAAAGTACATGGGAAATACCTTTATATGGGTCGCTGTGGATGAAATCACGGTTGCTTAGGGTAATTTTGTTGTGAACCTTGTGGTAGGTAAGATAAATCCTAAGGATATTTCCAAACCATATTTGATTTACTGAGACGTGCTGGAACATATGTATCAGGTTGTAAAATTCATGAATGATGAATTGAAAGTGTGTGGCCTAGGTGAGCTCACGTAGAGAAGGCCCTGCCTGGTGTTATATTTGGATGCCACGGCATATATAATGAAAAGTGCAAGTGCTATGAAGTTGTTATATTCTGATATGATCCATCTTACAAGTTTGGCTCGTGGACTACATCGTGTTGTGGAATACATTTGAGTCCAGTTCTTCCAAATGAATATACCTATTTGTGAAAGTCCCACATCGAGTCAGAACTTACTAACTCTTTCTTGTTTGATGTGCTGTTGCCTCTGCAATTAGTTCTATCAAGCTGAGGAGCGTGGATAAAACAGCAAACTTACTATGAACAATTTGGTCCATCCATTACAATAAAACACATTTTTTCGGTATATTACAATATAATACATTTTTAATCAATAATGGTATTTTAGCGAAAATTTCTAAAATAAAGAATAAAAATCTATATTACTGTGTTTCCAAAATCTTTGGCTACTTTGTTTTACTCTATTGTGCATTCAAAATATATTCTGGATTCCTTATTTTCATTGCTCTAGTGTGCTTAGGATCTATTGGCTCTGGAAATATGCAATTTTAAATAAATCTAGTTATTTTTATTCCATATCAATTTTCCGAAAATCATCATCTTTTTCTTAACTTTTGACTACCATACATTTTTTTTTGTCCATGCGACATACAGTATTTTCGATGGGGGATGTGAAGATAATAATAATTATATTAATGAAAGGAAGCTAAATAGATCCCATTCATAACATAATAATACGTGTAATGTCCATTTAATAATACTAGTCACAGTAAGTTAATTAGAGAAGCTAAAAATCAAAAAAGGGTGAGAGAGAGAAAGTTGGGATCAAAACTTATTCCAGGGAGGGGGAGGGAGTTTTGTTACGATCTCAGTATTTGAATATGTAAAGTCGATTTCATTTAATAATTTTAACATTTAAAATTTTTTAAAGCTAGGCCTTGGCGTGAAAATGAGAATTTATTTTGTAATGTGTTGCTTTGAGGGGACTTGTATTCAGCGCTGATTCAAGTCAGGTTTAGTTGAGGTAATTGGGTGTGTGATGTCTATACTTCCTTTTTTCCGAGACGAACCCAGTTTGCTCAGGACGGATGTTGTTGAGACAGGCTGTATCCAACTAGTACAAGGATATAGCATAATATCTTGTACAATTTGTTCCTTAAATGCTTGATGTTTGTTCACTTTTGTGAAATAAAATTCACCTAGACCATGAATTTATACTATATTTATTGAACATAACCTATGCAATTTATAATATTAAACAACGCTTTGAGACACATGGGGAAAACAAAACATTTTTTTTTTAAAAAGTACTAGCTGGAACTACCGATATTTTTATTATCGATGAATATTATTGAATTCTACCAGCATTCTTATAGTTATTTTACAGTAAATAGGTACATTTTTTAGGGCACTTCAAAATATTTTACGCCCTCTAAAAATAAAAGTTTCACGCACTTTTGTAGGGCCCAGTCCAACCCTGGTCTACTTGATGGATAGCATATAGTTTCCGAACAATTCGAAAGGCTACGCTGACCCCAAAAAGTGAATTACTATAGAAGCATGAAATTGTGTTTTTTAGAAAAATATTCAATCTTCAATAGAAAATAAATGTAAATAATTTAATACTTTGTGTGTCGAGAGTCATCATATAATGCGTCATCTTGCGCAACATTCCAATTTAATCCAGTTTTGGTAGTGAATATTATTTTATTACAGCTATTCTGTTATCGTTTTATTATATTTTTAACGTTTATTTAGAGTGGTTTATCATATTTAACGTAATGCATTTTTCTTCATAATTTTACCGACACTTTAGCTATGTCGATAGCACTTGTGCTTACTATGTAAAGGGTCCCGGTTTCTATACCAGGTAGTCGTTAATTTAACTTTAGTAAACTGTTATTTATGTCATAGTTAAACGCAAATTTGTAAGTCATGTGCGGATATAATCCTTGTTTTCATTAATTGCACGTTAAAAATCGCAATTGAAAAAAATAATTAAATAATATAGTTTATGAAATAATATTGATGTAGGTTTAATTTATAGCTGGCAAAGATTTTTTTAAGACTCAGAAAAAAATACATCCGAAATATTCTAACTGGTCCTCTGGACAATTTTCAAGGCCACTGCTGTTGTCCTGTCAAGCGAACAATAGGATTACTGCCTACTGAGTCTTGGGTTCCACCTAGAAACTTCACGTCCGTGAAGATGGCCCCCCCACTTTTAAAAATTCAATTTTTTATGATTGCAATCGTTTGTTCTTCGTTTGTTCCGGATTGTTCCGCAAAAATTTTCGTTTGTTCTGTTTTGATAGGCCCACAAATGATATGTTTACATTGGGGGGGGCCAACTTCACGGTAGCCCCCCCACTTGTAAAATTCAAGTTTTTATGATCGCAATCGTTTGTTCTTCGTTTGTTCCGGATTGTTCCGCAAAATGTTTCGTTTGTTCCGCATTCGTTCTTGCACAAATGGGACGTGAACTTGTGGCGCTTTGTTTACTAGTGAGGGGCCAACTTCACGGTAGCCCCCCC
>CABFVX010001678.1:25341-36179 GCA_902151425.1 Timema shepardi | reverse complement strand
AGTAGGTGTGGTGGGGGTTTCCACCCCTATTTGGTAATGACAGATTTATAGCCGAGGGAATAGGTTTACGTGATTAAAAATATCATATTTGTAAATTACAAACAAAATTTAAGATCGTATGTTTTTTTTAAATACAACCATTTTCAAAAATACGTTTTTGAGTTAATTTTAAAGATATATGCATAAAAAATTAATTATATAATTCAATATCAATTTTGAAAAGTGTCCATATAGTCATAATAAAAATAATAATAATAAAATCATTATTGGTTAATCTAGAATTTCGGTCGCAAATCAGTCATTTTTACTGTGTATTAGTAGCTATGCGACCGCACCTTAAGATCTAACTTAAGACTAGGATAGGCATAACATCCAGTTCCCGAGCGTTAATTTATCAATGTGAAAGGGTGAACCCATATCCTCATCAACTATACATTTTCGGCCATGCGGGGAATTGAACCCTGGACCCTAAGATCAGTAAACAGACACGCTACCAAATGAGCATAAGTGTCGGACCAATTGGTTTTAACTAGTATAATAAGTTAAAAACACGAAAGACTCAATGTTTTATTTCACACTATTATTTTTTTAACATTATAAATTAAAATGTCAACCGCCGGATGAAGGGAACCATTATTTTGGAAAATAGTCAATAATATCACCCAAGTCCATATCCACAGCAAGCCTTTGTTCGATGTTGCACTACTCTTGAAATATCTCTCAACACGGTTTATATAAGTATGATAAGAAGAACAGTAGAAGTTAGTTACTAAAGTTACTATTACAATTTTAATATAATAATACATCAAGTTATGTTATCTGCAGCCGTCACTTTTGATAAATGTAATTAATAACTATAAGATAACACTAATAATAAAATGAAATGTTATCAATGTTGGCCGCAAATCAATGAATGAACAAAATCAGGGTATAGAAATAAATGTTGCGACTTCATTTTTTACTCACTCCAACTCTCTCCGTCTTTTTTTGCTATTGGGGGTACCACGGTACCCGCACCTATGCTAAGAGTGAACGCGAATAACTTTATTCTCCTTTCTAGTTTTATTTTTTTAAATAAAATATTAAGATTTTCATTTAAGCGTAGAAATAATAGTATTTAAAATAAGCAATGTAGAATCTCTTGTCCAACTCAATTTATACACAGTATCGTTTCATTAGCTTCGGTGTTTATACATGGTAGTTAACTTGAACTTCAAATAGCTTGAACCCGGTGACCTGGCGGTCTAGGGGTAAGGTGTCGGACTTCTGTCCTGGGGTCCGGGGTTCAATCCTCGGTCCCGGCACAGATTTATCTGATTACCAAACCCTTCCTTCACCTCTGACAATACATCTTGTAAATGTGGGGAATGCCAGGTCACCACCGTGGTTCGGATTCCACTTTAAGCTGTAGGTCCTCCATTTCATCTAACAATCACCCTACCATTACACATTAGCGTAAGTGCGTATAACCCGAACGGGTAGTAAGACGCGGTGCTAATAATAATATGTTCTGTCGCTGTCATATTTATTGCCAACTTTTTCAGCCGTACAATTTTCAAAAGATTCTGATCGTGGTGATATAATTCTACTTCAAATATCTCCACAACTGTTATTAATTCATCTTTTAGACTTTAGAGAGTTGCATCAGCAATCCTCTGAACCAGCAGCACTAACCCGTGCTCGACCTCAGTCTAAAGGCCGGTGTTCGATTCCCGATGGGGTGCACTAAGGAGGTTTATCCGTGATGGATTTTGAATTTCTTCTTAAAATTCACTCCGTGTCCTCTAGCGTAAATTGCCCACAGCCTCGCCAGACAGTAACACGTCCTTTTTATTATTTTTAGCACCGCGTCTTGCTGTGCGTTCGGGTTATACGCTTATGTACTAATTGATTAGTGGTTTTAGGAAGGTTACAATTTGTGGAAGTGTATTGACATTTGCGTGTAGGGAAAGTGGAAAACTATTTAGGAAAAACCACCCCCAGTACACCCGACCGAGATTCGAATCTCGATCTCCCCGTCATCGGCAGTCTTGTTTACTGCGAGAGTAGCGCTTTAAACCATGCGGCCACCGAAGCGGTTAACACATTATTATTGTTCTTATTGAATCGGTGTTTGGGTTTTGATGTTTATACCATCTTATTCCCATGTCTTTGAGTTTGTATTAAAACTTAATGTACTTTCGATATGGTTTGAAATGCATAGGTTTTAATTTAAGTGATTCTAGGGAGTTTTTCCGTTATCTAGTGAGATGAACATCTACAATACATTTTACGCATAAGTTGGTATGCCTGCATAACGGCGAGAAGCGGAACTACTTCCCAAATCAGGAACATCTGTCAAGTGGACACGCACGAGAGTACAAAGTGCGCAGCCGCCAAACACCAAGGGGAACAAAACTCGTAACGTAACTGGTGTCGCGTTGATAATCTCGTTTCTGCTATTTTGCTCGTAAACAAAACATCTGTTAGTTAAGATGATGAACGAATCTTAGCTGTGTCATTACTCTAGACTTGTAGAAACGAAATACTCTTGATTAGTGTACCATACGCTACATTTATACATACTCGGTGACCTACTGATATTAGGTGTATCTGACTAACAGCAGACGGAAAAAAAACTGACTACAGCCATTAAAAAACATAATTTCAAGGAGTTGTAAAAACGAATTGTATTTAATTGTATCTATAAAATATATTTTACACGATTATTTTTCATAAGAAAACAGGTTTTAAAGCTAGTGACCTTGGCCCAAGTTGTTATCCTATAAAAAATTGCACTGAATTGATAAAATCCACTTTCGAGTAATACTCATTTCTTAGTAGCAAGAATTAAACTGTTAAGTCTTTTTGACAGTTAGTGCCGCGGCCGGATACCGGTAAATGATCGTATTAGGCTATAATTAGATGATCATGATTATTTAGGCTA
The DNA here is from genome assembly GCA_902151425.1 of Timema shepardi. NCBI lineage: Eukaryota > Metazoa > Arthropoda > Insecta > Phasmatodea > Timematidae > Timema > Timema shepardi. The sequence goes on along the minus strand of CABFVX010001678.1, from coordinate 33,253 downwards.
TAATTAGATGATCATGATTATTTAATGAGTAAATAACGAACACCGCACTACGTAAATGTTTTCATACAGTTGTATAAACTAAATTATAACGAGTTCTTACAGTGATAATATTTTTTATAAAAAACTTTTGTAGGTTGTTTAATGAGATGCGAATTATAGTTCCTACTTAAAATATATGCCGAACTAAATAATTGAGCGTGGCACATGTAAGACTATATTTATGAGGTTTAACTTTTGGCAACACTGGTGCGAATACCAAAACCATACATTTTGAAGGTTGTATCAAAGTTCGTGGAGACAGGGTCACAGTCGTTATGGTAGCGACGCGCTGCCTTGTGGCTGTACTGGCGCTCGTAGCGACCGCTCACGGATTCGGGCTGGAAGACACTCTAGCGGTACTAAAGCTGGGCCGAGAGGTTATCGGCGATGTTTTCGAGGCGTGGGGCGTCTTCAAGGAGAGGGCGCCAGATACCAAACATGTGGAATTTCCACTATTGCACATGCGTGAGAAGAAGGTTATCAAAAGGTATGAGTAAATGTTAGAAGATAATTTTTAATCAATAAATAATAATAATAAGAGTAGTTATTTATTATTATTTATTTATCACCGCGTCTTACTACCCGTTCGGGCTATACTCTTTCAGTACTAATTATGCTAATGAATTAGGAATTGTGAAGTTTGAATAAGAGGAAGTGAACCCGCACTTGCGTGGAAAACCATTTAGGGAAAAACCACCCCCAATTCACCCGACCGAGATTCGAACCTCGATCTCCCCGTACTTAGTAGTCGAGCTCAACGCGAGTAGCGCGTTAGCCCAACTACGCCACCGAGGCGGGTGAATAGTTATTTATTATTATTATTATTATTATTATTATTAGCACCGCGTCTTTCTATACGTTCGGATTATATACACCTACGCTAATGTGTAATGGTAGGATGATTGTGAGATGAAATGGAGGACCTACAGTTTAACGTGGACTCCGAACCACGGTGGAGGCCTGGCATTCCAAGTAGTTATTTAAATGGCAAAGTTAAGCTCATCTTCCTCTCGGCCTCCTACCCCCACCACCATATACAACATCCTCCTAGGCGTCCTTTCCATCGTCATTATTTTTAGCACCGCGTCTTACTACCCGTTCGGGTTATAAGCATATGTACTAATAACACTAAAAGCTTAGAAATTAGGAGGGTTTAATTAATATGAAGTGCACCCGCATTTCCGTGGAAGTAGAGTGGAAAACAATTTAGGAAAAACTACCCTCAGTACACCCAACCAGGATCGAACCCCGATCTTCTCATCTTCGGCAGTCTAGTCTAACACAAGAGTAGCACGTTAGACCACGCGGATACCGAAACGGGTCTTTCCATTCTTCTCACATGGCCATACCACCTTAGCCGTGCCTTCTCTATCCTGTCCTGAACTGACTCTTCCTTTACTATTTCTATTACTCTCTCATTTCTCAACCTGCCAAATGTTGTCATACATATTAAGTAATAAGATATCAATAATTAAAAAGTCAGATAAGTATTAAACTATTTGCAGGCCCATTCATTCACTCATTCTAAGCTCAAATAATTTTAAGAACTCATTATATTTGGTTATATATTGGTTGCCTGCAATTTAAGAGTCGAGTCAAAGGTCTCTCGAATACAAGTCAGTACCAGCCCCTGGTAGGAGACACGAAGTGAAATAGGCTTAGTCAACCCTAGAGTGTTGCCAGAGCAATCAGTACTTTTAGATCCCACCTCCCTCCCCTTTTGTCATAAATACTATATTCAAACATCCTCCCATTCAAGAATATCTTATTGCATCGCTTGCGTGTATCGGCACAATTATATGGACTGTATGTATCTGTGGATAGAAGTGAAAGTAAATGAGTCAAGATGCTGCAGGAGTAACGTTGGTGAAACTGCTCCGTGAGTAAATGTTCGAAACCCACGTTAATCTAGCTTACGAGCTGAATAAAAAGGAGCCCATTTGGATCTAAGGAATAGTACAAAAAGTGCTAGTTTTTGTCTTAAAAACGATACTTCATTTTAGGAGGAAACTCACAAAACTGCAACCGCATTCCAAAATAATGAAACTATTTTTTAGTATTTTATTCATTTGAATAATTATGTTATGTCTATTAACATTAAGATTTACACATATCGAAGACTGACAGAGTAGTCGTAAATGGCAAGGGTGGGGGGTGGGGGCTTTGTTCAATATGTTGCCAGGCCAATTATTTTTCCAGCACACTTCTCGCCAAACAAATATTGCACATCCTTCAATTATAATCATTCTCTAACTATGCAATATGCTGTGATGACACGTGACAGTAGCAAATGCCATCAAAATGCTGTGACTTATAATCCAAAAAAAGATGTGACTAAAGCACAGTGCAACTACCATCGAAATGCACTATTAGTCGAAACTAGTCTAAACTTTGTGACAAGAAGGCGTAATGTCAGCCATCTCCCGTGTGGCTGTTCTGTTAAATAACTTATTGAACAGCATCATAACGACACGGCATCACCAATATAACACACAGGAATCAATGGCAGCTTATTAAAGTTATAGCCCATAATCTACAAAGATAGTCTCTTGCACAGTTTGACTTTTAATAATTATTCTAGGAACATTTCAACTATTCATTGAGTTTTTCAAGGCTGATGAGCACACTAATGTAGTGGGTGAATACCCAGTTCCTCCATAGTTTGTTGGGTGTTGAGTTACTTACTGTTTGAAAACATAAGGACTGATTGATCTTCAAGATGGAATCCACCAGTGATAGTTCGCAAGGACATGGAAAATACTCCCTGTTAACAATGCCATGGATTGGAGTCGGGCATACTGCCAAACCAATGATTAAGGACGTTCCAAAAATTGCATGTCCCCTTATAATATAATGTGAACGAGGAGCAATGTCTATAAATTAGATTATTAACTAACTCAAAATGACAACCAATTAGACAATTCTACACGAAGTTATTTGTTTTAATGTTGTCAGACTGACGCAGATCTCGCAGAAAGTGGACCATATGGGGAAAGAGCTTCAGCTCACGGTAGACTCAACGCTGGGCGCCATCTTGACTCAGCTGCCGTCGTTAGTCCGTCTAGAACTACACCTTGAAGAGCTGTCCAGAAGCGTCACAAAGGTGGACGCTAGCTACAGACAGATGACACGTTATGTGAAGGAGGGATATGACAACGAGACTGGCGAGTGGCGCCTGGAGAATTTCACATTGGAGAACCTGGCAGATCAAGGGGTGTCACATGACCCGAACTCTGTGCGCGGACTGCTGGACAGTATACACGTCATGCTAGCCCCCCAAGGAAGTGGCCTCATCGACCGGGGGTTTCTTATCCCGCTGAGGAACAGTATGCAGGTACGTCACCCTCTTACTTCTAGTAGTGCATATCTCCAATATTGAAGCAGGTACGTTGTTCTATCCTCAAAACTTGCATCCTACCTCCAATCAGAGTCGTGCAATGAAATATGTCTATCGGCTTCGGACGTGCCTGCAATACCTCATATTACCAGTCACATTACCAGCCGAGCGATCGTTTCCAAAGTTAGTTCTCATAACAATAGAGGTATCTTGTTAAACATAAAAACGAAACTATGGTATGATTTTGGTAGTAGGAACAGTAGAAGTTAGTTACTAAAGCAATTTTAATATATTCATACGTCAAGTCATGTGATTTGCAGCTGTCACGTTTGATACATATTAAAAGATTAAACCAACAATAAATTAACATGTCATCAATATTGTCGACAGAGAAAATATGTTTGAATTTCCTCTACTGTTCTTCCAACCAAAATCAAGGTATATTTAACCCTCTTTTTGGAGAACCATGATATCACAAGTTTGGACTATTTTCAATAGTAAAAACCCACGAGAAAGTTTTTGGGTACTCACGCAACTGGGCACACCTCAAATGTGAACTCAAAAGTTTTAATTAAAGCGTATATAAGTTATATTCCATCTAACGACCACACATTCCAACTTGTATGTTGTTTCTTCTTTTGGGAAGGAGGAGTTTGATTAACTATACGCCTTGTGTTCAAACCAATTTTGAATTATTTCCAACATTTTAATTCTTGTTGGGAAACTATAAGCACTTTCTAGAATGACTACATTTTGTTCTAAGATAATGTGTTGTAGAAAGTATTTAATAATTAACTTACATCATTGAAAAAATACAACCATATTTATATTCTTTACAGAAAACTCAATTTTTAAAGAAAAACTACATTAATAATAATATAAAGTGTATTCGTATGTCAATAGAAATACAATAAATACGTCAAAGTTATTCGAGTATTGTTTTTAGAATGTGGCATATTTGACCGTGCCGCTCTGTGGGAACAGAAAGTTGTCCAGGGTATATCGTGGAGGTTGTCTATACGTCATAACCGCGATGGTATGGCAGGATAGTGATAATGAATGTGCGGCGGAGCCTGTGGAAATCTTACAGCTAGCTTTAGCCCGAGTAACCATACCCTTGTGGCCATAGAAACAACAGTTCTCCCCTGGGGAAAAAATACCTAAGGTACCAGCGGAAATCAAACATAGAACCTCTAGATAAGCAGTCAGGAGTGCTCGCCATTAGATCAAGAGGCCAGAAGGTCGAGCAATGCTGTACAGGTAATATTCCACAATGGCGGCAATACAAAGCTCTATCTAAAATCAGGCCGAAAGTACCATAACTTCGCCTCACATGCTTCTACAATTTTATAACTATAATGTCTAGACAGATCACAAATAGTCTCATGATGAGTTTCTCCAAACTAAGCAGACCCTTGTGGCAAGATGGTTAGGGGGGTCAACACAGGCACAAAGGCAAATTTCAACCACTATTTGGTAGTTCATAGGTTAATCCTGACGGGACCAAATTAATATCATGACGTCTAACAGTGGTGTTGGTCGTACCTTGTGGGAGTGTTGCTGTATAAGGTTAAATGAAATTTATGTCGTGTTTCATATAGCAAGGTTTGTTTATAAAATGTATGTTACACATGAAAAACATTTTATTTAAAAACACATGAGTTGTATATAGCATTTAAGTTTGGTCTGTAATAACTCATGAGTTGTGTTTCGTATAGCAGTTTGGTCTGTAATAACTCATGAGTTGTGTTTCGTATAGCAGTTTGGTCTGTAATAACTCGTGAGTTGTGTTTCGTATAGCAGTTTGGTCTGTAATAACTCGTGAGTTGTGTTTCGTATAGCAGTTTGATCTGTAATAACTCTTGAGTTGTGTTTCGTATAGCAGTTTGGTCTATAATAACTCGTGAGTTGTGTTTCGTATAGCAGTTTGGTCTATAATAACTCGTGAGTTGTGTTTCGTATAGCAGTTTGGTCTCTAATAACTCACCAGCTGTGTTTCTTATAGCAGTTTGATCTGTAATAACTCGTGAGTTGTGTTTCATGTAGCAGTTGGGTCTGAAATAACTCGTGATTTGTGATTTGTATAGCAGTTTGGACAAAAGCAATTGTAAAACCGACAAGAAATAGCGCTTGTACAGTAGCCCCATGGCTTCTTTGGTGCTAACTGACAGCTCACAGCTGACTTCTGACAGTCAACATTTAGGTATATACCTAAGTTTTGACCGTCAGAAGTGACAGCTGTTAAACACATGTTTTTACAGTTAATATGGTTCGGCGTAGGGATACATAATTTGGTCTGATAACTTTTCAAAGCTTTTAGCTGTCAGCTGTGAGCTGTCAGTCAGCACCAAAGAAGCCGTGGGGCTACTGTAGCTGCCGAGTGCTGATGCTACTGTAATATGTAATACGATACTACGATGCACTAGTAGTAATAGGAGACGCTACTTCCGGACAGCGAGCGAGACTAATCGTAAGGCGAAACAGGCTGGGTGATCAAATCACAAATGAAACGTAATTCTCGATCAAGATGATAGCAACGGGCTTTCAGGATCTTAACATTACATGACATGTCTTTAGTTTAATTATATAACAACAAATTGTTTAATTTCTCTGTTTCATTGTTGTGTAGCAAAGAAAAATATTAGTAAAATAATAAAACTTATCCGGTTGAGAAACGAAAAACAAGATTTTAGCCGTTTCTCAGTACTTATATAAATACAATTATTGAGCCGAGCTTTGTTTTTTTTACCGCTTGTAGTTTTTTGTTGTATAACATGGCTTTAAAGACGTGCTTACACGGGGAAAGAAGGTGGCAAGTCAAATCGGCAGGTGACTTGCGTCAAACTACTAGTCCCATCTGAACTACTTGTTTAATATCAGAGGTAAGGCAAGTGAATAGGGATCTCTTTTATTTTCGAGCGCAAGTGCGAAATATGTTTCGGGCAAGCCAACTGTAGGTTTGAACAGATTGTAGTGACTTATGGTAAACCACAGCGCGTGCAATTTGAGATTGTTTATGTTCTATGTGTTCTTGCTATCATTTTAGCGTTAGTGTGACGCCGTCGTGAATACAACTGAGCTAGAGTCTAGACTATATCATATATGTAAACAGCACTTACAGTAGCCCCACGGCTTCTTTGGTGCTGACTGACAGCTTTGAAACGTTACCAGACCAAATTATGTATCCCTACTCCGAACCAGATGATCTGCAAATACATGTGTTTGGCAGCTGTAACTTATGACAGTCAAAATTTAGGTATACACCTAAATGTTGACGGTCAGAAGTCAGCTATGAGCTGTCAGTCAACACCAAAGAAGCCATGGGGCTACTATACATGAGCTAATTGCTCACGATAAATGCTACCAAGTAACGTGCTCACGTGGCCTGCCCTCTTACTTGCCCCGGGCAAACCCCGTCTTAAAGGTCCATCTACACAGGCAAGGCAAGTGAGCAGGCCACTTGCGTTAAGTTACTAGTACCGTGTGAACTGCTACTTGCTTAATATTATAGGTAGGCCCGGAATACACGGTCATGCTTATCTTGCGCCAGTAGCGCCATGTCGTTCCGACTGTCGCGCAAGTAAAGGTTTACATACGTGTTCGATATCGTGGTAAAGTTTACTTGCGGGACATTGGGTTAACCACAAGTATACCCTGATTTTGGTAGGAAAAACAGTAGAGAGAATTCAAACATATTGTTTTACAGCCAACATTGATAACATTTTACTATATTATTTGTTTTAATTGATAGGTATTGACAATATTTATCAAAAGTGACAACTGCAGATAACATGACTTGATGTATGAAAATATTAAACTTGTTTTAGTAACTTTAGTAACCAACTTCTACTGCTCTTGCTACCAAAATCGTACTATATACACAACTGTTCTAAACAATACACTGCACCTGTTCTCTACAAATTGTGACACTGTCATATTTTACTGGCGTGCCAACATGACAGAGTAAACCCCACTTTAATGTAGGCCCTACTTCTCTTTTCACTACAAATAGAATGGTTTACATTTCCTATATACCGTTAAAATCTCGCTCCCGTCAATAGGTACACTCAGTTTACCCTGCAAATGTAACATGTCTTACCTTACACTATACTCCTATCTTACAAACTATACCATAGTGGAATAATGCAAGGTAAGATCGCTACCTTACACGAAGTGTACGTGTCAAGTCAAGAGCTTTGTTTGTTTTAAATCCCACTAAATTGCCGAGTCTGTGTGTATATTGTATAAATGATGAAATAATAGTACTGGTCCTTATTAAAATTGTGTTTATTAAAATAAATTAAAACACTTTTTTTAAAAGTCAAAGTTCTTCATGGTAGTTACGAATTGAAATAAATTAAAAAACGTTTTAAAAATCCCGAAACTCTTCTTGGTAGTTAGTAATTGAATGTACCAAAATATACCTTGTTCGAATAACTTCACTATTTGCTGTGTATTTATATTATATATTTTACAGTTATCCTTTGCGTGACAGAAATAATTGTGAGAAGGTTGCGATATTCAGCCTGCCAGAGG
>CABFVX010001678.1:0-25258 GCA_902151425.1 Timema shepardi | reverse complement strand
GGGGGGGGGGGGGGGGGGGGGGAATGTTACTAGGCCTGTTTATAATCATGTTGGGCGCCCCTACGGCCACAGCTGAATTATAATGTATATTTTCACAGTTTAAGTAAATACATTGTTTAAAATTGGTTTTGAAAGTTTATAAAAAAAATCGCTAGACGCGGCATTAAATAAAATAGTCTATAATGCATCAGAGCTTTGAAATGTGGTGCTGGAGAAGGTTTGGGAAGATCAGGTGGACAGACGGTGACAAAGGAAGACGTCCTAAGAAGAGTGGGTGAGAAGAGATCCATTTTGGATGTAATTCTTTGGCGCAAAGCAAATTGGATCTGGCACATCCTTAGGAGGAACTATATTCTGTAGCACGTCATAGAAGTTAAGGTTGAGGGAAAGAGGAGGTTAAGGGAATGAGGATTCAAATACTAGATGACTTGAAGGAAATAAGACAATTCTGGGAGCTGAAGGAGGAGGCAGAGGACAGGACACATTGGCTGTCTAAGTTTCACCGACAAAAGGAATGGACAGAACTGTCGTAAGACAGAACGCCTAATAAAAAATGCATCATGCTAATTTTATTTAAATAAAATGGTCAATTGAAATTTAAAACATGCAATTACGCTGATTAGAAAGAGAAGAGCGCTAAATGCAAAACCAATAAAAAGATAGTGAGTGTCCATAAGCGCCTACAATATAAGAGTGGGACGCTCTATGGATGCTATTCTCAGTGACTTAGTATCAACAGCGAGGGCCCTGGTGCATCGTTTGTTAAAGGGTTCTTAAAGTAAGGAATTTTTACTAAAAGGGAACTTAACAAAAAAAATATGAGCCAGATATTATTTTTTTACTTTACTCTTATGTACTGTATATTTCTAAGTGTTGGTACTATTCTCCATAGTAATGACACGCTTTTTTTAAACTTTCGTTTAGAACTTATCTTGATCTTTGATACTTTCAAAATTCTAAAAATATTGTTTAGCAACTAAGGGGTCTTTGATAAATAAACATTTTTAGATTGTATCATTTTGAGACAGCATTCGCCGAAGTCTTCATAAAATTTATAAAATTAGATCTCATGTAATAACTCGTTATTAATTCATCTTTTTAAATTATTTTAACAGATTATGAGAAAGGATCACTAATTTTTTTTAATATGAGATTTTTTCTAGATCATGTTTTTTACTTAGAGTGACACTGACATTGCATTACTGAGTAGTCATACTATACTGTATTAATGTCAACAAGGGAGAGTCGAACACATGTCCCTGTATAAATGTCAACAAGGAAGAGTAGAACACATGTCCCTGTATAAATGTCAACAAGGGAGAGTCGAACACATGTCCCTGTATAAATGTCAACAAGGGAGAGTCGTACACATGTCCCTGTATAAATGTCAACCAGGGAGAGTCGTACACATGTCCCTGTATAAATGTCAACAAGGGAGAGTCGAACACATGTCCCTTGTATAAATGTCAACCAGGGAGAGTCGTACACATGTCCCTGTATAAATGTCAACAAGGGCGAGTCGAACACATGTCCCTGTATAAATATCAACAGGAGAGAATCATAAACACGTCCTTGCTTTGATATATAGAATGGTGAGTTTGAGGAATGTCTCCAGAGAACAACAGACTTTAGAAAAGGTTACTTATTTAATTCATGTGCAGTCCCCCAATTTAATTATCAAACGAATATAACACATACGACCACTTAGAAAATGAGAATAAATCCAACATAAAATCGATTAATTCTCTCTCTTAGCCAATAATTGATCCCTTACCTCTCGAATCTAGCGACTGAACTGAACAGTAATGGATCAGACTTAAGGCGGAATCAGATTATGGGAAAGTTTTAATTTCCCCTAAGTACCTCGTGAGTTGATAATCATCTAATCGCCTTGTTGACAGAAGCGATAGCAGCATGTTCCCACAGGACCCCCTCCTTCCTCACTAGCTTCACATCCTGGACTCGCCGTGCTACAGTCCGGTTAGGAAACATTTTCCCCATCATGCAGATGCAACACGTTATTGTATTGATAAGTCGTTCTTCAGAGGCGTTTCAAGGATCTACTAACTGAATACTCCTCACTATGTTTAGTACGTTACCAGCGGTTGTTGAAAACACAATATTTTTATAGTTTCGAGATAAGCCCGCACCGATGATAGCACAATATCAAGGCAGATATCCATTTGTTGCGTATCGTCGTATCGAGACATCGTTGTATATCATCCAGTGATACGAACGCGAACGACTGACTCACAAGAAGTAGTTCGCGTACGAGTGAACCACAAGAAGTAGACGACTGATAGGTATCTTATAGCTTATCTTTCATGTTTTATTTTATTTAATTTACAACTTGTTAATCTGGATCATGGGCCCGGGTCCCTAGAGGCCCAATAGTCTCCCCCTCCCCCTTTCCCTAGTGGCGGGCCTGTTTGAAGGTGTCCTGTTCTGGAAATTAATGCTATCCTTTTATCTTCATTTAACAAGTTTCTCATCTAATGACGCTGTGCTCAAGACAGACAATAAAAAACCGTTAAGAACACCATGTGAAGAAAATTAAACTATTTGTTTATACTGGAATTTTTTTAAATTTATTTTGGAAAAACTTTGTTTTGCTATAGCCACGGTGAAAACACTGCCTTTAACTCGCGTTTCCTACATCCACACCTTAATCAAAGCCAGTTTCATGATTTTCCGAAAGAAACTAAATCCTAGTTCCTTGACTTGCCTTATTATAAAGTAGTTCGACGGCCGAGTTGTGGAAAGGTTCTACCACGGTTCTGCCAACTCAGAGAAGAAATTAATTAATTTTTCATAGAGAAAAATGAACCTCTACCACTTTTATCAAACAATGATAGGATTTGGAAATTGAAACTTTTTGCAGGCGTGACCGATTATATGCATCAATTGAATCTGAAGTTGCAAGCTGAAACAAATTTGATCTGTGATCTATTAGCGCATGTCAAGGAATTCAGTGCGAAACTGACGCTACTTGAAGGACAGCTGAAAGTTTGTAAGGTGGTTCATTTACAATGTTAAGAAAAATTTCATCAAGAACTTGACGCAGAATTTTCATCTTCATTTGAATTATAATTAATATTTGTCTTACAGAAACACTTTCAAGAACGATTTATATCGACGGTAAAACAAAATAAATAAGCAAGTTTCAAAACCCATTTTACTGCATCGTTGAAACACCCCAAAGCCAGTTTCAAATGGAAATTATTTATCCAAAATGTGCAGAATAACAATGTGCTTCTTATCTCCTGTCTCGTTATGGATAATAGGATTACTGTTAGCACCACCAAAAATCAAATAAAGTCGTCAAGCTTGAGAAATTATATGCCCAAGGATTGAAGTACATATATAGTTGATACCGACGCACGCTAATTTTGGCCTTTTCTGACTGTTCCAAGATGTACTATGAATGTGCTATGTATCCAATCGCCTCGTAAATACGCTTTACCGATTTTACAATTAATTAAAGCAGAACTTTTGTCAACAGTATAAATATATCGTGTGCTTTAATTTAATCACTTTTCAACTTTAGGGAAAAGTAAAAATTACCACTAATGAGCGCTTAACAATCACATAGAAACCAAATAAAGTATATAAAGACCCTCATGTCCATAATCATATTACTGTGGTTAACAATGACCTTGAGAATTGATGAATACCTTGATTGTTTTCTTGTGTCACGACTTCCTGTAATCGTGTGATCCTCTGCTTAACAGAATATTGCCAATCTGCCTTCACAGTTACATTTCTATGTTAAATACAAAAGGCGATATTTTATTCGTGAAGATTACATAAGATACAAATTTGTTTTAACTTATTATGTAAGTGCCGCGACTAATATTAATAATAATGATATTATAAATATTTAATTGTATACACCTTATATGAATGGCTAGTTATACTAAATTTCAGCCCCACTGACTAAGTTACCTTAACAATGGTATGCAAAAAGCATAAAAACATACGTTTGATCCCTTATGACTCGTGAACTGTAATTATATGAAACCATTGAATCACTATTCATAGCTTATAATAATACTCTTGTTAAAATTATGCAACCAAATGTTGATGGTCGAATGACTTACAAGGTCCAAATAGGCCTGTTTCTAACGCCAAGAAAAACTAAAACACACATGATACGTTATTTTAGGACACTACCTCTTGATAGTAATTATAGTTCAATCAGGACATGCGTCAGATAGCTGAAAAACAACAAGTGGAATAATGGTTCAATATCAAACCGTATTAGCTCTATAGGTATGCTCTCTCTAAGTTGGGATGAGCAAATTACGGCCCACCAGTGTGTTCAATTAGGCCTGCGGAATAAATAATCTGAAGCAGGGTTTTTTTAAACACAAATAAACTGGAATTTATAAAAACCATGACAAAATAAACATTTCCTAACTTGGTAAATCAAGTCCAAAAAAATGGCAATATTTATATACATACATACATACATACATACATACATAAATATACATACATTACATACACACATATTTAAATCTTCATATTTATGCGAACAAGTTTTTTCAACTATGAAACTTAGGAAAAGTGATCTTAGAAAGAGACTCACTGATTAGCATATCTTATATTATGGGTGACTTGGCAGTCTAGGGGTAAGGTGTCAAGACTTCTGTGCTGGCGGCCGGGGTTCAATCCTCGGTCCCGGCACAGATTTATCTGATTACCAAACCCTTCCTTCACCTCTGACAAGACATCTGGTGAATGTGGGGAATGCCAGGCCTCCACCGTGGTTCGGATTCCACGTTAAAGTGTAGGTCCTCCATTTCATCTCACAATTACCCTACCATTACACATTAGCGTAAGTGCGTATAATCCGAACGGGTAGTAAGACGCGGTGCTAATGCTAATAATAATAATAATAATAATAATAATAATAATAATAAATAATATATTATGGGAGTCACCTCCTCTCCTCACAGTTTAAACCAAATTATACAAAATGCTGAAAGCTCATTCAGTATTTCACTCATCTCATACCCCATCATGTAAATCTTCTGAATGAATTTAAAAACATGCCAAGTCACTTAGGTATGTATGAGTGTTTTGCATTCGCAATGTATTTAAACTTCTTCGTGTCAGTTTAATATGTGTGTTTATGATTTTCATTAATTTTGAAAAAGGAATATTGGCCCTTTTCTAAGTATGTTTGTACATTCCTGAGCTAGACCCTCGTAAACAAAGATGATGGCTAACCCAATATTTGGGGACCCGCGTAAGTAGATAGATACACCGACTTAGGCGTCAGACTTATTAAGTTTGCCGATGATGAGGTCAGGGTTCGAATCCCGGTCGAGCGTAATAAGGTTCAATAGTTTTCTTCTCTCCCTCCCCGCCATTAGGGTTCTAGGTTCCTAAATTCCTAATTCACTAGTGCAGATATGTTGGTAGCCCGGATGGGTAGTAAGAAGTCTCAATATGCAGAACAGATCTGGTCGGGAGGACCTTAGGAAAAATACCATCATGTGTGTGTGGTCAACAGTGATCATATCTATCAGATCTGATGACTTGGCGTATGGCTATATAATTATGAACATAGTTTATAATAATGTTTGTAACTGTCAGATATTGTTCTTACCATAATAGTTATACCAACATAAGGTCAATGTTTAATCTCGCAATAAATAGTAGTACATAGTACAGTGAATAGAACTAGGAACAGCAAAATAACCCGTTATCTCTTCCATTTGATGAAAACAGCAACTCGGCAACTTACATCAGTAGTCGCTAGTCAACTCAAAGTCAAAAGACGACAAATGTGGGAGATGTGTTTTTTTTTTAATGTGCTAGTGTATTACATAACAGAACAAACACATAACAGTCGTCTACTGGCAGAGTTGGTTGTACGTTTAACGGGCTTCACTCTGGCGGGGCGGCGGGATTGGATTCAGAGTATGATCAACTTTCACATGGTTTTCCGTCATTTATCAAAGTATTTCCTTGACACTTGCTCTCCCGATTTTGTTTTAACTTTTACAGTTAAGATAGTTGCAAACAAATTGGCACTAGCAAATATTTGAAAAGCGGATGCCTTTAGACGCTATTTTCAGATGCCTTTACATGTAAAATATATTTTAAAAATCCTCTAGAAACAATTTAGAGCAGCCCTTTCTCTAAATTGTGTTTTAAATTTGGATGCCTCTTGGAAGCTATTTAGAGTGGTATTCGCTTGAAAATCTTTAGAAATTTAAATGTCTTTGATCAATATTTTGAGTGTTACTTATTGACAATTTTATTTTAATTGGGTGCCTCTAGAAGCTATAAATTATAGTTTTATACAAGGTCATCTTTAAGCTTCATATTTAAAAATATCAGAGGAGAATGAAGTTTATCTAGAGGAGGCAACCCTTTCTCATTGTCACTAGCAACGACAAAAGTGTCATTCTTGTGAACTGCTCCACTGAAGCCAATGTTTTTCTAGAAATGAACAACAAACTATTGTCTGTGTTCTTGTAGTGTGAACAAAGCGCTGCAGTGCAATCAGCTGACTTAGTCTCGCTTGGACTATGTTGGAGTGTAAATATTCACGTGGCATTATCACTGACTGACAATTATTCTGATCTGAAACAAACCTGTTCGCCATTTATCAGTATCCCCTAAATTTCTTAAGGATTGCAATTTCGTCTGAGGATAAATTTAGATTGAAGCCGTGATTGGGGGGTTTTGAGGACGTAAACCCCACCAGATGGTGTTAGTATCAATCTAATTTTGTGTTAGTCCTTAATGGAATCTTATAAAATTAACAAGTCCTTATATAGTTGAAAAACAGTTTGATCCTAGGGGGGAGGGGGGGCTTAGTGGTTTAAAAAAAAAAGTATCCTCATATTCTGCTGGGGGACTCCACCAAGAACTACCCCACACTTCCGAATAATTTTTGGGTAAGTATTGTTTCTTGGTAAGTGTAATTAATTATGCCCCGATAGTGGATGTCATATGGAAGAAAGTGAGACGAGATACTTCTTCTCTCCAGAATTCATGCTTGAGTTTAACCACAACAATAAAAGGATCAATTTAAATTTGTTTAGCTATCCACACAAAAATTTAACCAAATATTTCCCCGAATCAGTGGTTGAATTATCTTTACAATATCTCAATATCTTTAAGTCATCTTGCAAATGCACTACCGACTGAGGCAAATTAATTTAACCATGACAAGATGTAAATTCAAAACGTCCGAAAAGAGAGGGAAGGTAAGATCAATAACACTGAACGTGCCACCATATGATCAATGTTTTCAGTCTGGCCAGTAGGTTGCGCGCAGGAACTGGACTAGTCCAAGGCTTGAAGGCGGGAAGGTGGGAGAAGAATAGATTTCAGTCAGTGTTTGTCACTTGCCAATAGCAGTAGCAAACAGCTGAGTGACGTGACAAGAAAAAGTTTTGTGTGCGCGTGCCATTGTGCTCAAGTTTCACCAGAAGTGACCGTGAATATTTCATATTTGTCAATTAAGTACATTTAAAGAATGTAGGAAAAATTTATCAACAAAGTGGAAATAATTAGAGCATAAAACAAAATTTAGGGATTATATTAATTTAGCTTAAATATTGTCAATCTTCTAGGTCAGATTAATAAAAAAAAGTTTAAATACAATAGTTGGAATTTTAAAAATTTGACCTTTTAATAACACTACGTTTATGATTACACTTACCAGTATATGTCTCAAATAATAATTCACATATAATTTGACATTCCAAACGGGAATAAATGATAAACTTCAAGTTTGTGGGATTCTGGTAGTAAGGGACGTTATCTGACAGTTATAGGAGTTAATACTTTAATATATTCAGGCATATGCGTATCCATGTATAAAGCAAATTTTCTTCTGTAAACATTGATAACAATATGTTTATATTTTCTAAAAGGTCCAGAGGTCGGGAATTCTACAATAGATTGGGTTGAAACCGTCAATAAACACCAATACTTGTGACGCAATGAAATGGTATCTTGGACTGAATGAATAAAACGAGGATCCGACAAATACTAGGCATCTTATATCACTGATTTCTTAAGTATTTTAACATCTGTATATTGTAAATTCCCCTTTACACGCCATTTTACTTTTGGTTTGATCACTTGATGTCAGTTGTCACATATTCAGTCAATACTCCTAGCAACACTGTTTTTAATTGATACCAAATATAGGATAATTAAAAAATCTATATGCAAACACTTTATCTACGATAAGCATAATCTGATTTTAAAATTATTTAATCAATGATTAATCACTAATTTGCTTAATAAAATGTTTCTAAATATCTTGTTTATCTAAGATAGATCTAATGTTTATTTGTATATACATTTTATACTTTTATTTTAGTTAATTAATTTAACCTTAACAATAAAGTTTTAAAGGTTAATTTAGGTCAAGTAAATTTTATGTTATTACAATTCGATTAGGTTAAGTTATTCTTATGTCATTAAAAATTAGTTTAGGTGAGTTATGTTAATAAACTTAGTTTTTGAGTTAGTATCATGTGAATACAACTATTCTTGGTTATGGCATTATGAATTCAAAAGTACGCCACCTATCCCTATCCTGAATTAGTTCTATCCATTCTACCCCATAACATCATCTATTTTAGGTAACTTAGGACTATATTATAATATTATCCTCCCATCTGTATTTAGGTTTTCCCACAGGTCTATTCCCTTTAGGTTTACCAGTAAATACCCTTAACATGGTTCTAGTTTCTTTAATTCACGAAGTATGTCCTGTACACCTTAAACTTCTAAGATTTGACTGACCTAACAATATTTGATAGGTATAGGGTATTTAACAAAGCATTATATTTTGCAATATTTTTCAAATATGACCACAAGCTATACCAACTTTTGAACAAAACACTAAGCATTCATAAAATTGCACCACCATTATAATTGTCAGCCTGAAAAAATGTTGATTTCATAAGTAATTTCACACAGCCTTTGAAGTATTACATAAAATATAATGATGGTCCGTGTAGAATATATAAATAAAACATTTTAGTGACATAAGTTCCAAGATATATCTTTGGCCTAAGTGATTGTTAAGCAGTGGTTGAGTTTTTAAATGAAAACTCAGGATTGGCAATTACAAGGCACCTAAATTTTCTTGTGGAGGAGTAGCCTAGCTATTAGACATAAGGAAGACTGAACTAACTGAATAAGTTGACTCGTTCCGGTACACTCTCACCGTGTCAACGCACTTTTAGGGATGGTAAAATCCTAGATGTCATATTAGTTGATCAAACATAGCAAGGTTCTGTTTTAACTTGAACATTTGGAATTTTGTCTATCTGTCTAAATGTCTGCTCTGTGATTACTGTCAAATGGTTGGATTAATTTAAATAAAAGTTGGTAAGGACATTTCGTGAACCTAGACCAAACATAATTAGTAGGCTTGTTTTTTAAACCATTCCCTGAAGCATATTTAGCACAGTGATTTAGACAAAGACCTGGCTTCCATTCTACTATTCATGTACCAGATTCTTGATCCGACACATTTTCACTACCCACTTACTCTCTCATTTGTGGCTTTAATTATGGTCATAGAATAGCATTTAACTGGTAGATCCATCTATTAACTTCAATATGAAGTATTCAGACTGCCCAAAAGTACAGTGGCTCATTAATAGATGGCACTACAATAAGTTATTTGCAATGAAACGTTGATTTTCACATGCACCAGGGAAAATTCAGCCAAAAACAGGTGTTCAATGCACACACCAGGGAATGGGTTAATCTGGTAATTCGTTTCAAGAAAGAGGCTGCTCAAAAAGGTTTTTTTTTTCTCATAATAACTCATCTCAAGTGATTTGAAATTAAAATTCTAAGCAATCAATGATGTACCTCAAGTTATTTTTATTCATTTTTGACATGCTGACACCTTAAACCGCATGAACATTCATTCTTTATAAATAGAATGTACTATTGAATAAAGTGTATTATGTTTTCTACCTAACTTTATCCCCAAGGACCTGCCTCGATGGCGTAGTTGGCTAATGCACTAGTCGTGTTGAGCTCGACTGCTGAGGGCGGGGAGATCGAGTTTTGAATCTTGGTCAGGTGAACTGGGAGTGGTTTTTACTAAATATTTTTCCACTCTCTCTCTCTCCATGCAAATGCGGGTTCACTTCCTCTAATTCAACCTTCCCAATTCCTAATCCATTTGAGTAATTAGTACTTAAAGTGTATAGCCCGAGTGGGTAGTAAGAAGCTGTGATAAATATTATTATTTATCCTCAAGGAAATATATAAATTTCAATTAAGTAGAAATTAAATGAGATATTTTAAGTTGAAATACAAAGAAATCTTATGACTTGAGTAATATAAAAAAAGCATACAAGACTTAGGGAGCAAGGCCTACTGTTCACAGAACTACTAGTTAGCTTAGTGAGATGAATTGGTATTAAATACTAAAAGTTAAGCTTTGCAATTGCATACTTTGGAAGGGTAAGATTTTGTACAAATGCTGGGGTATTTGTTTGAAATTCACCTTATCTTGCACAAACGGAAATTATTAAGATAGCTCCTAAAATAAAATAAACCTGCGTTTTAGATTAACTGTGAAATATAAAATATTTGTGTTATAAAATGAAGGTTGACCACTCCAATTCAATACCTAGTGCTGCAGAGAAAAAATTCTTATCATAATAGTTAACTAAAATATTTTATCTACAGAGCAATAGTGTTTTATTAAGTTGCACAAAGCTAATTTAACAATAACTATTTATAGACAATATGATAACCTTTTATGACAGATTAACTTTTTAACATATAAAGGTCATTGCTCAAAACTAACAAAACATGTTCTGTATATAAATCCAAAGATACATGGTTCTTTACGTCTTTTTTTTTAAAAACTATATATATATATCAGCGATTTCCAATTGTGGCCTGTGATACCTTATTTTATGGCCCACAAAGTTTATTGTAAAAATAATATACTGTAGTAAAATTAATGTTTTCAGCTGGAATAATTGTTTTTGCATAACTTGACAAATTTAGCTGATTATTATGCGGCCTGCCACTATAATCGTGGCCTTCGGGCACTTTAAATTTGGAAAGCCCTAATGTATATAATCAAAAAAAAGATATTGAAGTCTACGTGTAAAAGTAAATTATAAACTATATATCAAACATACTCTCTCAGATAATTTTAAAACAATAAATATAACTGGTATATATAGGGCTAAAACAAACTGTTCACACACAAGAAAACACCTACTATAAAGTTTGTTTTGTACAGCTTGTTATTTATTGGTATTATCAGCTGGTTACGAGTTGAAATAGGTTGTTTAATAATTGGGAAAATTATCGTACCCAACCATATGCTTTTCTAGGTAGTGAAATGGTTAAGGATTTACAATTTTAGATGACAAACTATATTGGGGGTGTACTAGCATACAAGTAAAAACGTGCAGTGAACATCTTAGTGCTAGGTATCATCAGCTTGTAGCTAAAAATATAGTTGTTTCCGCTTTGTTATAGTCTATTTAAGAATGAAAGAAGAATTATTATTCAAGAAATATAGAATGTTAAGCAATTTGAAACTAAGGCGAATATAAAACTTTCTAAAACAATGTAACTGTAAAGTTAATGTTGGTAATCTAAGTTAAAAATAAACTCATCACTGTGACCAAAATGAGCAATAAATAAGTTTGAATTAATGTTGTGCGAAATAATGACATCAAATTTACATTGTGAAAAAAGTGAAAAAAATTGGTAATTTAAACTTTAGGTTGATATATAATGAAAAAGAGAAGTTACTTAATGATGGCTAGTTCAATGGGAGTGTTTGTTCTCGCATTGGCAACCATGGTGACCTGCACAAAGAAAGATGTAGGTTTGTCTAACGTGGATGAACTGCGGCATGAGTTGCTGGATCTAGTCCATGACCTGTGGGATGATGTGAAGGACCCTCGCTGGGTAGCTCTGGCCAATGAAAGCCTTGGGGGCGCCGATGTGGAACTGCTGCGAGCATTCCAGACGCTTGGGGATAAAATAGAACAACGTGCACCCCAGGGTGACCACTACTCTGCTATGGAGTTGGGTTCATTGTGGGCATGGGCGCGGGCAGATGCTGAACTGAGGGCTGTACGGGCTTTGCACGAGTCGTTCAGGAGGTTCCAAGAAAAACAGACCAGGGGGGACATCCTGCCCGCCCCTCAAAGAGCTTGGACTGACCTTGCAGAAACTATCTTACAAGACCCCACATCGTCGGTCCCTCATGCTTTGGCCAGGCTGCATGAACTCATCACTAACACCAAGGGGCGCGAGGGAAATCTGTTCCAACAAGCTCTCAAGGTATGTTTACGATCACACACACACACACACAGAGCTAATCTACACCATACCCCTCTACGATCTATATCAAAGCGAGAGCTATTGTTCGAAAAATATAATTTTTGCATAAGGGTGGTTTTTATTTAAATATTAAATTGTGTGTTTAAAAATTGACAATGACTCTACTGTTTAAATATTGAATTATTTTGAAGATTATAAAATAGCGTTAAAATATGCGCCTGTTTAAAATTAACAGTGTAGGTATACCCATCTTTATTTGCATAGAAAAAAGCATTATATATTATGAACTTATATGTATGAATATTATTATTGAATAACATGACGTGTTATAAACAACGTATACATGTATTATACTTTAATCTGTTTCTTAATAACTCCATAAATCACAGACATTTAAATAGTTACTTGCAATCTATTAGTTCAAATTAAGCCAATCAAAAGCTTTGTAACAAATCTAGTGCTTCAAGAAGTTTAATGATAGCTTTATGATAAGAACTAATGAAAGGCACCTGTTCGTAACTTGACAAGCATATCAAAATAATATTGTAAAATGCAATTCAAGTGTAATCAACGGTTATGTTACAAGGACTTTAACGTGACATTGTAAGATTGGGCCTGATGGTGCCATGTTTTGTTACAGGAGTCTAGCTCCAACATGTGTAACCTGCACCAGTCACCACAGCAACTTCTGTTTAATCTCTATACATCTGTGGCCCTCACAGAACTCAAGGGCTATGCAATGATGCAGTTTTCCTGGATGTTACTCAAGCTTTATAAAAAGGGTGGGTATGCAACTTTTAATGTCTTGAAACAAAGGTTCAAAATAGATCTATGCCAGTTATCTCTATCAATAAAATAAATAATTTGTTTATCTATCTGTCATGATTATTGCCTGATGCGGAGGTCTGTAATTATTAAATTAGTAGCCTATGTGCACCTCGAAGCTGGAATTTCACAATCTCCATTTATTAAAAAAAAAACTGTGCCTGAAGCAATAAAATTAAGATTTCTTTCTTTTGTTTTTGAAGCAAAGTGTTAACTGGATAATTTTACATAATCTCTCTAATTAAAATATGATTCAGTTCTTTGAATTTAACCTTTCACAATCGTTTTCTCTAAACATTAGATATACATATCCATTTGTTATTATCCAACACATTGACACTTATGCATATAAATACAAAAAACAACAGGGTAGTATACTGTTTTACTAATTACATACAATTTTTTAATTATCTGCTCTTCGAGATAATAAAAGTTATTAAGTGTCTGCATATTGTACATTTTAAGACACTATAATAATTAATGTATAAAACATGCAGTCATAGTTCTTTCCCTATGAAGCCATATTATAACAAAACACCAAGTAATTTGACTTCATTATTAAATTTGTATAGCTCTTGCCAGCCTACCATGGAAATATTATTACATTGCAGGCAACTTCACCGTAGAAGCACAAATGATGCGTGATCAGTACCAGGAGAGAACCATTCAAAAGATAGCAGCAGTGAAAAGTGCTATGAAAGGGGCGAGTCGAGAGCTGTGGCGGTGTGACCCTAAACACCATGTAGAAGGGGAAACGTTTGTGGAATTGACTCAACTTTTGCAAGGGCACATTCAGAACGAGGTGGAGATGATGACTGAAGTATTTCCATTTGTTTTTGTCTAGTTTGTCAACAAGCAAGAACACTTTAGAGTTACAAAAAAAACCATTGGGTTATTACTCAAAATTTATTATAAAACTGGAGTTAAAACTAGATATTAAATACAGATAACCTGCTTTGGCGGTCCTATGGTCTAACACATTACTCTTGTGTTAGACTAGACTGCCGAAGACTGAGATATTGGGATCCAATCCTGGTCGAATGCAATGAGAAATTTTTTCCTTAGACGGTTTTACACTTGCCCTCAAAGCAAATGCAGACACACTTCCTCTAAATTAAACCCTACTAATCCTTAAAAGACTAGTTTAATCAATATATAGGTATCTAATCCAAAGTCGTTAAGACGTGGTGCTAAAAACCCCAGATACATGTCTATCATGTATAAATAACATAGTTAAAACATTATTCAAAGAGATACATATAAAAAAACTGACTCAGCTATGAAGGGTATTAGGATGTTTATACTTAAAGTAAATTTCAATAGGTTAAAAACTACCGTGTTTGACTATGAACTGTTCAAATACAAAGGAATATTTTTTAATCTGCTTTAAGTGAGTAATGGAACATTTAAAGTTCCTTCTGTTGATCCCATTTCCTTAGATTAAGTGTAAGGAGCTTTAACCTGATAACCACTTGACTTGTCAGTTTTGTACACTCTGTTTACTCTGAAAGGTAGCTCTGGCTTACCTTGCCTATTTCCACTATATAGCATATCTTATAAGAAAGGGTCATAGGGTAATCTGTAAATGGAATGTACAAACAATCTGTCTACGTATTTTAGACATTCTGCTTCATAGATATATTGAAACAAGATCATCAAACTGTTTTAAGATAAAATGGACTGAAGTGATTATCTTACACTCTCAGGTTGATATGAACGTCGAGTCTACTTGCAGGGAGAATTGTGGATACTACTCATATGCCAAGAGCCATGGTTGCTATCAAAATCAGTTTTGTTCGAAGCAACCCCGCTGTAGTGGAAAACTAATAGATTGTCGGTATTACGACTCAGATATGTGGGTATGCCAAGCGGTAAGTTAAATTTTCTCAAACAAGTGCATAATCGACCATTTCTAAACAGCATTTAATTAGTTTAGCTTCATTTATGAAAAATTTAAATGCTTATATATTGAACAAGATCTAGTTTAATTTGTAATGTAACAGGTTTAATTTTGCCAATCCATGCAACATGCTGTTTAATTTACTTAATAAAAGCACTATTTTGTAAAAATGTTTTCATGTTTTAGGATAAGGAAAGTGACCGTCGATATGACTGGATAGAGTATGAGAATGGTCGAGTGCTAGGTCAAAAGGGGTCATGTACACGAGGGACCACCAAGGTGGACAGTTGGTGGAGGTGGTTGTTCTGGCACTGCTCCTACTGCTTCTGCCTATGTGATGAACAGGGGCCAAAATCTGACAGATACTTCAACCTGCGACCTGTCAAGGCCGATCTCGACAATAACATGTCAGTGGAAACTTTTGTTTGCAACATTATACAAGAAACATTACTTTAAATACCAAGCTATTAAAATAAAGATAATTTTTTATTGAAATTTACTTTAAAAATACTATTTCAAAGGCCTTAGGGTGAGTTCAGCAGATGAGATTCATTTTCACATTTAAATTAAAACAAAATTTAAAAAGTGGCCACATTGGTGTAGATAGACCAAGGAAGTGTTTGCTAGAGCTAGCAGAGAAAAATGTTGGCGATTGAGTACAGGAATAAACACTATTCATAAAGAAGTAATGTACAAAGATAGGCTAAAATGGAGAGAAATTGTTAAAACACATTTGCAAAACTTGTGTTGAGACATAATGATGAGATATTGCTTATAAAAGGATGTTCAAATATTAGGGTGGCTACAAAACTTCTGCAAGAAAATACGTTGATTTTTACAGGAGTTTTTTTTTTTTTTAGTTTTCTGATTAGTTACCCTCTTCAGCTTGTCAATGCCAAATTATGATTTTTACAGTTATTGTATTGATATTTTTAATGCTGGCAGTTAATCATCAATATTTTAAAGAAATTTTTTAAATTATAAAATGTTGAGTTTTTTTTAATACACAATTATTTAACTTGAACTTACACTATGATAAGACATATTAAAAGTAGCACTTTGCCGCTGTAATGGCTTATTAGTACCTGTGCCCACAGACCAAGTGAAATACAAATCACCCATGATCCCTTTTATTTAGTAAATTATGAACGCAACCTCACATATATTCAGACCACAAATGGCTATCTAATATGGATGGGCAATGTTTAAAGGCATAAATAACATCTTGACAATTTTGCCAATAGCATGAGGTGTATCATAACCAAATAAATATAACACCTATCTCATCAACTAGGAATCTTTTAAAAAGTATTTTCTATTTGATAAGTGAGTTGATTTATTTCAGGGTGGTGACGGGTCTACGATTCATTAAAGTGAACAGAGTGATTCACCTTCAGATCCAGGAGGGTGCACTCATGCCCCATGGGGGCATCAACATGTCATCCCTTAACTGGCGACCTGCTGACGACTACAGAATCTCAGACTCAGACGTGCACAATGGAGACGATTACCACACTCTTAGCTGGGAACAAAGGGCTATTGACCTAGACGACTTGGTGGCTCCGCCAGGACACGTAATGACAGGTAACTGTCGCCAGTTCATAGAACAACTAACATTATTTTTTATGAGATTGATTGAAGTTTGGCTCTAACAACAAAATTGTTGATTTCATAATGTTTATAATAACATAAATATTATAAAATTTGTTCTTGTGCTTCATTATCAATAATTATGTAATACATTAAATTTAAAGGGTTGCTACTATTGGTAAAAAGGTTTCAATCACTCCTACAAGCTCCCTCGATTCATTGAATAAACTTCATTTTCGAAAAATACTTTGTTCACCTGAAGAACTAAGTTGGAAGGTTACATGAGTTTAAAAGGGTTCCATATAAGAAATTTAAATCAAATCAATGATTTGAAGGAATTTTTAGTATGGACGAACAATAATATATTGATAATTATATTTCATGATTTTGTTTGTAAATAAAATTAATGATAGGTTACTATTATTGCTTAAAAGGTTTAAGGGTAAGTCTTGTCAAGTGATTTGAATAAAACTTTGAAACGGATGCCCTCAATTTTTTATGTGATGTTCACCATCTCTTTATGCAAATCCATCAAGTAGATTTAAAATACTCAGTTAACACCCTTTTTTAGTAAAATCCCCATAGTAAATATGTTAATTGCTGTTAATATATGTCAGTTGGTTGGACCAAGGTATTTTTCTCACAAAATATTTGTATCTAGTTTTCCTAAAAGACTCATACCAACAGTTCAATTAACAGTCCTTCAACAATCTTATTATCACAAAGGTTTTCTAAAGCTTCTATAATCCAAATATTATTTAAAAAAGTCTATCTTGATTGGTGGAATAGTGGAGTAGTATTTACATCATTATTGGTGGGAATGGATTGTTAAAAGCCTTGTGTTGTTCCTTATTAGACTTGTAACACTCAAAAAAACTACCAACACGTGTCTAGGGAGAAAGAGGCCACATAAAATATGCATAGTTAGATTGTAATAATAAAATGTTCAATCACTCATATTAACTAAATTGTATTTTTTTAAATTACAATATCTAAAATAATCATTGCAATTCCAACAGTACTTATATAAACTATAAGTCAAAGAAAGATTTAATTTATAATGACATATTTTTTGGTATCTTTTTAAAATGATAAATAATATAGAATATACAAAGAATTTGTTACTAATCATTTTGTTTTAATTATTTAATGCAAGTTTTTTTCATTAGTTCTCAAATCTAGTTTAAATGTAACCACTCAAAATGATCACAGACAATTGGTTTGTGTTGCTAGGTTTACGTTTCCGGCGTGTGGGAACACACATGAACCTTGAGATAATGGTTACCCCTATTAATTTCACAGAGGGTACACTAATTCATCCTAAGGAGAAGAGCATGTGGATTGGAAATGACAACACTGATGCATCTCTTGTTGCGCCAAGGTAATTAATAAATATATCATTGTTTCTTACTAATGCTCAATAGTACTTAGTGCTAGTTTCTTGACATTGAGTTTTGTTCAACATTAAGTGAATATAACTATCAAATACACTATCTGAAAAAAATATAAATACAATAAAGAAAAGACTGCAGAAAAAAGTTATTTTTTAGTGGATTAAGCCAACAGTATTATAAAGCTGTTAATTGCTAAATAATTGGTTACTTTATGTTATTGTACATTTATCTATATGTAAGAGAGAACTTATTTACTGTGCTTGTGGTTTTTATCATAGCTATATATTTTGATGACTAAACTTTAGTCAAAAACAAAATGAAGTTTGGGCTATTGGTAATACATTTTCTACATAATAAATAATATTAATGTTTTCACTTTGATTAAATAAAGCCAATAATTACAAGTGAATAGTTGTGTACACACATAGAGCAAGGATCTCAATATTAACGGCTCCTCATGCTTCGCTAAAGATGTAAAATATATGTGTATTTTAGTTGTCAATATTATATCAGTGAAGCAGACATAGTTAAATTTAATATACATTTCAACCAATATATTGTTCTAAAATTGTTATCAGCTTACATTTAAAACAATATATAGCCACCATAACTTCTTTCAGGACAAGACTTCAATTGAAAGATCCAGATGTACCAACCCGCTCGCTCACCTCACGACCAGACTCGAAAAATGACCAATTTTTACTTTTTACCCACTCTGATATTGATGCAGATGCTGCTCAGAATACAGTACCATATTTAGATGCTCAGGCTGTGACCCCAGACCCCCCGACCATGTTAGGAGGGGCAGGAATATATCACAAGGGACAAACTGGCTACGGAGGATTCATAGCCCCAAAAGTCATAACATATGATTACTCACCGCATATCAATGCACAATTTCCTTCAAGCATCACTAAATAAACTAGAAAATAATTGTTTTCCAATCCAAAATATACTGCCCCCGCCCCCCTTTCTCAAGCTTAACTTTATATTTTAAAATAACTACTAGTAAACTCTTGTAGTACTCCTATCAGGTGTCAGTTTCTATGCTTATGTATTAGTAAATAAAAATGTATTAACTTTACCACATTTGACATTATATATAAAGGATTATACTTAATATGTAATTCAGTATGTACAAAATTATTATCAATATAGTTTTCATTTCTTACTTTCTATTCATGTTTAGTAAGATGATACTAAATTATGGATTTTCAGTTGAGATCTCAAATTATATATATGCTTGTTCTTTCAAAGTGATAAAAAGCATTTGTCACCCTAATGATTCAAGTATTCTTTAATTACAAGATATTATTAAAAATTAAATCCTTAAAAAAAATCTCTTTTGAAATAATTTAAAATATTATTAGTGAATGGTAAAATAAAGAATCTCAACATTGATAAAATAATGTGATAATTCTTTGAAACAGTCAAAAAGATAGAATAGAATTACCAATTTATTGTTTAGTGGTGGAAATGTATGACTTAATAAGGTGATGTATAGAATTTTTCCCATGCTAATGAGGCCGCAATTATAGTTAGATGTGAATTAAACTCCTCCTGTACCATGTCATAACCAAGACTCAACCAACAAAGTACCAAGATGTGGTTGGGCAACAAATTAATTATAGCGCCTTAGCGGTCTTATCCATGGAGCAGGGTTACTAAGGTAATAGAGCAATAGATTTAGATATAGCGGAAGAACTGAAATTTGATGTATGATTAGTGTTGAACATTTACACATTAAATGGAATAAATGAATGTAAAGAAAATGAACTGGATTATTTTATGTATATAAATAATTTAATAAACCCATTTTGTCTCATTTAGGATTTGTTTTTCTTGTGTGATGAATAATGAAAAACCCAATAAGTTTGACTCATTAAAAGCTGAAATTATGTTTCAAGCAATCAACTATGAGAGTGAAAAGATTACACCTACAAACAGTGTAAAACACTCACTTTTATAATTTGGGTCATAATTCCTAATTTTAGATTTGTTTAGAGAATTTTAGCTTTTTTGGATTATAAGTTTGGCTAAGCATGGGAACAACAGTTCCTAAATATATGTTTCAAAACAACATTTTAATGTTATTAAACTTGATCAGAACAATCACTCTCAATCAAATGACCAAAAGTTGGCAGCCACTGGTATACACGTCCAATGGACCATTGATTTCTTGATACAAGCCAACTTTTGGCACTTCTATTTAAAAAAACCAAGCAATGTTTTTAAATACTTAACAATTTAAAATATTCCAATTAAATTTTTTGTATTGTTAGGAGCATTATCTTAGTTTGCTTAAGAATGCTTTCTAAGATGCAAAGAAAATTGTGAACACCAAAATTGAACAGGATGTTCAACAACCTGAAAAACCGGGAAATGTTAGGAAAAAACCATCGTAAATCTCTTTTAACGCAGTTGTCTCTGTTGAGCATATTAATCTCAATTCCCAAGGTTAAAATGTAATTTTCATGTCAATTTTCCCTCTATCATATGTCTTTAGCCATAGTTGAGTTAAGATTTTACCTGCATGCATGACAATTCTATTATGTTATAGGAAGAAGAAACTAAATAAAAAGTGTCTCACAACAATTTTGAGCTGTAAAGGTGTAAGGCGATCTCTAAATGAAACTATATGATCATCACACTGAAATGTAATGTAGATTGCACTGTCCAAAAGCCCGCCACTATAGGCTGACATCCTTTAACACCTTCATAAAGTGACAGGTTAGAATGTGTGTTTGTCTAAAAATATTATTACCTTAAGTTGTGATCTTAATAAAATAATGTTTGTATTATATTTATATAGGGTGACAAACATATTTGCTCCGGAAAAGATAGGGAATTTTAAAATACAGTTTGGCTGGACACCCTGTTGAAGTGAATAGATAAATATTTGGCTTTGAATGTTCACTTGTTAATTTTGTGTAGCCAAATATAAATTAGGATGTGATGTTTTGTTCATAAAACATTAACTAAGCATAAACAGGAGGAGAGGGCAATATTTGGGTGATAATAGTTAGGACCATTATGAAAAATTATATGAACATGTTTATTATTCTCAATAGTTTCGGAGACACACCTGTTTGACTATTTCGCACACACATATCTGTTATCTTGCACCTTTACCTTCCCGATGCTCGAGCAGTACCCTTAATGATTCAGTTAACAGAAAGTTGTGGATACACGTGTGTGTTTTATGAAGCATTCTAACAACGCCAAAAATCTTTACGCATGTTGAATATGCCGATATGGTGTATGTGTATGGTTTTAGTGATGGGCATGACCTTGCAGAATATCACCGCGGATTTCTTAACCGAAGAACTCCCAATTGGAAAGTGTTCATCAGAGATTTCACTAATTTGCATACTAGTGGTGTACTTCCCAATGCTCATAATATCTCATCAGATTGTGCAGGTCAAGAATATGCAAACGAAGTGAAGAAAACATTCTACAGATGGTAGAGTGCAGCCCTACTACGAGTACAAGACGAATTAATAGGTGTATGGCTGTTCCAAAGAAAAAAGTAAATTGAGCATTATATCGCTTTAACTTCCACTCCGATCATTTTCAGTGTGTCCAACATCTGCTCCCAGGAGATGCTGCTATGTGACTCGAATTTGGTCAGTAGACACACGGTCATCGCCGATTAATACCAAAACCTACTGTTCACTGATGAGGCAACCTTTACCTGTGACGGGATCTCTAACAGATGAAACAGTCATTTCTGGGTTGACGAAAATCTACATGCAATTGTAGTAACCCGATTCCAACAGCGTTTTTCAGTAAATGTGTGGTGTGGTATTATCAATGATAACTTAATGACTCTGTTATCATTGACAATTGTCTAACTGGTATAAACTACCTACAATTTCTGCAACATGAATTGCCAGGGTTTCTGGTGGATATTCCTTTGGCAACACAGCAGAGAATGTACTATTAGAATGACAGTGGATTGGCCATGCTGGTCCGATTCCTTGGCCGCCACGCTCTCCGAATTTAAATCACTTGGATTGTTGTTTATGGGGATGGTTGAAAACAGAAGTTTACCAAACTAAGCTGAATACACGAGAAGAATTGATTGTTAGCATTTTGGATGCTGCTACTCGTATAAGAGAATGACACACTACACTCGGAGAAATGACATAGGACACGAGTTATAAAGTGTATTGACGTTCATGATGTCATTTTTGAGAATTTGTTGAGAGAACTTAACACATAATACATGTAGCATTCATGTTCAATTCAAACAGCTGTATCTCCAAAACTATTGAGAATAATAAAACATGTTCATATAAACTTTTATTTCACAATAGCTCATATTATCGCCAGCAAAAATATTGCCCTTTCCTCCTGAATCATCCTGTATATCCAAATAATTAATTTAGGTTAGGTTTATTGATATTAGTTTGTGTAACATAATTATTATGTTGCAAACTGAAATATTTATATTTAAAATGTGTTTTAAAATTGTTCTAATCCTAGAAAATATTATACCTACTGAAAGCTGTGTGACGTTGAAATTATAAATTTAAGGCTTTTTATTTGCTAAAACCATATTTAAGAACTCCATTATTTTGGGAAAACAGCATATTATTGTGTTAGCTAATTGACTTATGAAATCTTTTATAATGATTTATAAAACTGAAACTTAACAGAAAGGAGAATAGAAGTGTCATGACTTAGATGGAAAATGGTTAATTCATAAGTTTACATTTAAAACACGATACATTAAAGTAATCTTCAATGTACAGTACATATGGTATGTAAAAGACCAATGAAGAAGAGAAGTGCTTTTGAAATATCAGAAGTACTGTCTGTATAGGCCATACTTTGTGCACGTGTCACATATGCATCAAAAGCATAGACATTGAATGCAATAGAGACTAGAAAATTTGAGGCTATGGGAATGAAGTTTGTGAGGAGCATGTTAGGCTAAACAAGATTAGGAATGAAGTCCCGTAAAGAGTGGGGGTACAAGGAGTGAATCAGATAGAGGAAGCAAGGTTGGGATGGTATGGTTATGAAATAAGATGGAGAAGGAGAGATTACCAAATAGAATTATGGAGATGAAGTATGTAGGAAAAATATTGCAAAGAAAACCGAGAAAGAGATGGGAAGAGCAAATAGGAAAAAGTGTGCAAGTGAGATAACAAGACTGGAAGTGATTAAAGAAGGAAAAGTGGTGAAAGGATAGAGAAATATGGAGGTATTTTACTAAATTGATCTGACTACAGGCAGGAAACAGATGGTGAATATGATAAGTACATGCGACCTCCAGAATAAAGAAGGTTAAAATGATACTCCAATCTTAGGATGGACAGAACCAAGTCATTCTAACATTCAAATAGTTACTTGATAATTTGTTTATGAAAATGTCATTCAAATAGTTTTCAGTAGTTGTGGTTCTGTTGAAACTCATCTTTAAAATATCTTTAGAATAATTAATACTTGAGAAGGGTTGAGATGTGTACACATTGAGTTTTGCAATGGGAGTCAATACTAAAGATAACCTTCTGTCGTTATGGAGTGATAAGCCATCATCATCAATAGTGTGGGAGACATAAAAAGTCTGAGGTTGAATATCAAAGTGAAGCAGTTCACACAGACCCCAGAGAAGTAAACGACTCACTCTCGCACAAGTAAAAGAAAACTGTAAGGTTGAAAGGGATATTATTAAAACATTATAAGAAAGTTTAATATTTTGTTAGCTGGAACGACAACAATGAATCATATTTTCAATTGTTTCATATTTATTCAATAACTCAGTAAACCCTAAATAAGAATGGCAAACCAAAGTTAAAAGTTTTAGTTAGATTTACAAATATAAAAAGTAAGTTGGTTATCACAAAGGATAGAGGCTCCTTAACTTGAATAATCTAAGCTTCACCTGGTCCAGAGGAGTTAAACTAAAGGGTAAATGTGATATACATTTTCATAATTTGTATGCTGCTAACTTTTAAAATATGGAAGCTTAAAACAAAAAAAGAAGTGTGGTACATCCATCATTTAGTAAAATATATTTAAAATCCATAAAAGCTATGAAAAATCTGTATATTTTGGCAACTCTGGCACTGTAATCTAGGCCTGCTGTAGCTTCATATGCCTTATAATCTTTCTTAAGACTAGGACAGGCACAAAATCCAGTCCCTAGCGGTTAATTTAGCAATGTGAGACGTTAAACCAATATTTTCATCAATAATAAATGTTCGGCCATGCCAGGAATTGAACTTGAGACCCTTAGTTCAGTAGGCAGACACGATACTGACTGAGCTAAAAAACCATTTCAACCCATAGCAGAAAAAAAACCAAACTCAAAATATTCCTAAATATATCAGAGAATACTCTTACACTATAATTTTCAAGTTTTGCAATAAGAATCTAACTGTTTAACAACGTTGCATCTATAATCTAACCATTGATAATCAATTAAATGGCTAGTAAAAGTGTAAGGATGACAATGAGATAGTAAATAGCTAACAAACTTCAAGTTATAAGATTGAATACGTATCATGTAAGTGATTTAATATTTAGGAATATATGTATTGTAAAGTATAGTAAAATTTAGGAAAATATGTATTGAAAATCAGTGCCTAAGTTTGATTCTATTCCTATTTTAACTAGTGATGCATGCTCTGACACAAGGTTCACCAAACTGTCGATCGCAAGCTATTGTTAGCTAGCAGTGGCATTTTCAGTAGCTCGTGCGAGAATTTATTTTTTGAGTAACAATAATTTAAATAAAAAAAATTTTAATCATAGGTCTTAATACCTGTCCAGGTTATACACATTTATAATACTTCCACTAATGGAGTTGAGATGAGGAAGGAAGCATTTAGGAGTTAATCTCAGGGTTCTTACACACACATGAAACATAAATTTAAAAACTTTTCAAGGACTTTTTAAGGACCAAAACTGTTATTTTTCACACTGCCAAAAGCTAAACATGTCAATAAAAAGATAATAAACCGTACCAAATTTTTAATAGATGGGAAACAATAACTTTTCACCAAACTTCATAAATAGATAAGACTATAAAAATAATAATAATATTTAGCACCGCGTCTTACTACCCGTTCGGGTTATACGCTACTATAAAAATAGAAATCTAACTTTGTTGTCACTTACTTCACTCTCCTTGGTTTATTGGTTAGTGCAGTCATTCTATATTCAGTATTCCACAAGATGAGTATGGATTTCATAATTTAACAATGTTTTCTGC
>CABFVX010001677.1:113524-126863 GCA_902151425.1 Timema shepardi | reverse complement strand
AATATTTTTTTTTTCCTGCATGGAATAATGAGTTACAAAAATCGTTTTAATGAAGTAGCCTACTTATGTAGCCTAATTACTTTTTACTTTGTTGTGATTAAAATTTGTGTAAAATTAAATAGTTTCTTGGTTTTTACCTTTCCTCAGACACGTTATGGTGTAATTTACATGGGTTTATGAAGGTCCCCGGCCCAAGGACCCTCATATACGTAAATCCGTAACTGAGTATAGACATACACATTAATGTAAATGACAACTCTTAATGATGGAGAGGATAAAGGGTGATTGTTTTTTAATTTGTGTCTCAACAAAAATAGAACACCAACATTCCTAAAAAGGGAAAAGTCTCCTTTCAACACCTCACCTTCTTTCTTTCTGCCTTCATTTAATATTCTTTCGCCTCCCACAGACAAAAATTTGGAGAATGGGTGTGGGGATGGGTGAAGGTCATATCTTGTAATCTAAAAGATCTAGAGATCGATTATTTATCGGAAAGGAAACGGATACTGTAGAGTTTTGAGATCGTTCCCATTCATCTTTATTATGAATTAATAGTCTGGACTTTGGCTGTTGTGTTTGTACTAGACTTAAGTTTGGTTTGATTGACCATGTCTTGACCTGCGGAGATGAGAGTTGAGATCCTGGAAATATTCTAGTTGGCAGGTATAGGGGGCGGAGCTCGCACGGCAATTAAAGGAAGCCTGCTTTCGTGCCACGTGTTAAAAACAACTTACTCTGAACAAACAAAAATGTGCATAGCACAGACTGTACATATATGACAAAACCGGTGAAATACCAGTGATTTTTCAAAATTAAGCTATTTATTAGAAAAATAAGTATCAGAGAAATTCGCCTATTTCAACAACTTTCACTATCGATTAGCAGCATTGTCTCGATTTGGAAATTTCCTAAGAGAAATTTATCTAGTATTAGGGAGTGATTAAGTTATTATGAAGTTTTAAAAGGTATCCTTCAATAAAGAAGGAAGAATGTGGGTGTTTTTCCACTAAGCCATGTAGGATTGAAATGTTCAAATTGATAGCCTAGGGGTTATGGTGTATTTAAAAGTTTCCCTAAATTGGATTTCGAGAAGTTTTTTTAATCAGCTTGAGATAATAAATCATAAAGCAATATCTAAGGTAAACGTATACACTTCATGTTTAAGATGAGTTAGACCTATAATAATTGTAAGTGGCATTTAGAATAACAGGAATATTTGGACAATGTGACTTATTAAGGGTAGCCACTAAGACTTTAGAATAAAGTTCCATCATAGTTTCCGATTTTTCTGGGGGGGAAAAATAACAGCTAGTTTTCAAAAGTTTTTCCTCCGGTTGTGAAATTTTGAACAATTTATTCTGTATTATTTTGGTTTTTGTTGTTTTAAAAAGATTTTTGAACATGCCACTAGATTTTAGTACCTCTCTTAGATTTGAAATGTTCCAACCCCAACAAATTTTTAAAATGTGTTTACCCTTATTTTAGAGTGATCCTCTCATTTAAATTCCCGACAGGCGACAAAATCCAAGTACTTTTACCGCCCCCCCCCCCTCCCTCAAATTCAAACATTCCTGCTTTTCTGATCAATGCCACTCTTGATTTTTTTGAAGGTTATGGCTCAAGGGCACAACCGAAAATGATAAAGGGGAGAGGAGCAGGGCAGTCAACCATCCCCTTCTACCCCACCCATCCCTTTGCCAAAATTTTAAAATAAACATACTAAGTACAGCTATAATAAAGAGCACTGACAAAGAATTGAATATACATGCTAAATTTTAAAACAAGAAGGATGTTCAAAAGACCTTCTGCTATATACATTCAAAATGCTCTTAAAAAATTCTAAATTGGAAAGGAGTAGAGAAATAATATCTTATCTACATTATTTGTCGTTCCCTTCCCCCAAATTAAATATCTGGGTGCGCCACTGATATAACTGTTGAATGCACTTTTACTTACCTGTCAAAACCCTCCAAACCCAAGTATGCTACATCTTGGTCTAAAGTATTTAATTTTCTTTCATATCCCACTTTCATTAGTTCAGTCAGATATGACAATGTTTTAATCAAAATAACAATATTAAATATTTATTTAATTGATAATAAATCAATAGTTATGTATTTCCGGTTAGAGACACCGGTAAAAAGAGTGGTCCTAATTTTTAAAAAACCCAGCAATACTTTCATTTTAAAACGTGATCATTTTCAAAACACTTGATCATGTTCTCCTTTGTCGCAAATAAAAAATACATTTCAAATCGTTCATTAAGCCTCGATGTACTCTCTAATACAAATTAAGTTGTCTAACATCAGTAATAAAAATAATAACAAAAAACTGGGTGGGGTCATACATACGGTCCTAAGTGAAATGTCATCGGATAGAGAGAGATATGCCGGAAGCAACAGATAGCAAAATAACCAGGAAAAAACATGTGTGTTCAGGAAAGTTGTAATTAGTATATGATCAACATACCATCATTTTGTAATTCACTTTTCTAGGTGCTGCGGCTTGTTCCATCCGTACTGCCATCTTTTCAAGGTTACTGGACGATGTTCTGAGTTGACAAGTAGGAGGGTGTGACTACCATTTAAACATAACACGAGAGCACAGCTGATTTACGTCAGAGTGGGGGGGAAAAAGGCCACCACGGAGAATTCACCGACGAGTATAAAAATCTTGACTACTTAAAAAATATGTTTGATTAATATTAGTGTATTATACAATAACTTGATTATTTCTATGCAGAAAATACTAAGAAGGAAAGACCACTTTCCACCGGACTAGCCACCATCTTGGCTCTGTCAACTAGTTGCCGACAGTCGCCGCTAGATGCGCTTCATGTCGATAAAGGAGTGGGAAAAACAGCGGCGCAGTCGCTAAACTCTGTCTGTACAGCTGTCGCAAAGTGTTTATCACTATTTGGCATCAAGCATACAAACCATAACTCGTTCTGTTATCGAATTTGCCTTTGAGCTATTTGAATTAGAAATTATATGTATGAGTGCTGTTTACAGTTTGATCGAACAAAAGGTAATGTGACCGAACTGATATTGATAGTATTATTCACCACACAAATAATTACTTTTACAATGACATTTCCACATCTGTCGACAAATGGTATATAGAATTTCAACATTCCAGATAACTTTATTTATTGGTTTTGTAAATTTTTTTCCCCTGTACTTGGAGATCAAACTACAAACCGTCAGTCAAAACAATCTTACTGATGACATCTTATAGAAAATTAAAATAGTAATACTAAATATTATTTTAGCATTTAATTGTACAAACACTGCATTCTTTCATTGGTCTTACATACACAACAAATGTTCCCAAATCGAATGACGTACAAACACTACATACATTCACACTTTCGAGCGTCAATATAATTTAGAAATATTTAGTTATCACTTGTTATTATTATTATTATTATTATTATTAGCACCGCGTCTTACTACCCGTTCGGGTTATACGCACTTCGCTAATGTGTAACGGTAGGGTGATTGTGAGATGAAATGGAGGACCTACAGCTTAACGTGGAATCCGAACCACGGTGGAGACCTGGCATTCCTCACATTCACCATATGTCTTGTCAGAGGTGAAGGAAGGGATCGGTAATAAGATAAATTTGTGCCGGGGACCGAGGATTGAACCCTAGCCGCCAGCACAGAAGTCTGACACCTTACCCCTAGACTACCAGGTCTCCCACTTCTAGTTAAAATTCGGAAAACTTGCAGAGTAAAACAGCATCTTGTAGATTAAGTTTATATGCTGCCACCGTTGGGCGCAAGGCTATCGTAGACTGGGGAGGGTGTGGGTGGTTAGTAAGTATACCCACATTGATTTTCCATCCTCTCTCAAAGCAAATTAATGTTTCTGTATCTCCTTAAAATACACCATCTTAATTCATGAACCTGAAATTTAGATCATTTTGGTAAATGTCGCAACAAACATTTGTTTTCCTTTATTTGAGGTATTTAACGTGCACTTTCTGAACCAACTGATTTAACACCACAAGACTTGTAAACTAACTTTAATATAGAACATCCAGCCCCCCTGGCCATTAATCAGGGTGGCTACAAAACATATTTTACAAAATTCCCCGACTTTTCTAGGCAACATTTTTCAGTTTACCCTGACTTCTTTTTTTTCCAATTTTAATGGAGGGTGATAGCTTTTGTTATTATTGATAACATATTTTTTTTAAAGTTTGTATCTACTAAACAAACGGTTTTATCAGTTATTTTAAAAATTAAAATGTTATTTTATTTAGGTATTACTAACTTTTGTTTTAGTGTTTAGTTGCGAAATTTATGGGATATTTTAGACATAATTCCCTGACTTTTCCTTATTTTTAGATAAATTCCCTGACATTTCCCTGTTTTCCCTATTATCCAAAAATTCTTTGACTTTTCCAGTTTTTCCCTGTCTGTAGCCACCATGTGAAACGGGATACTCTAATTTACCAACGATAAATTTATCGCTCATCCCTGGAACTGAACAAGAGACCTTTAGCTCAGTAGGGAGACACGCTACCGGAGCCGAAATGTCGGATCTATAAGTGATTGTAAACTCACAACTCGACAGCTTGGCGACAATAACGAGGCCATTTGTATTGGGATTGATTCCTTATACCGGGTTTAGTTATTCAGTTAAGTAAAATAAATTGTAATTCATTAAGTCTAAATCCCAGTAATACGATAACTAAATTACTTAGGAGGTTTAAAAAAAATGCCTTTAAATGATACAAAATATTTCTAAATAATCGAACAAATAAATTGACACGTAGTTATTTAAAAAATATATAAAAATTATGCTCTCGGCTGCATATTTTTATTCGAACCTGTACTGAAAACTAGCTCGCCAGCGCCATTAATTCCCGAGCCCCTTGCCAGCTGATCACGTCACAGTGACGTCACAGTAAGCCGGTTCTCCCAATCAGCTGAGCGTTTGTGGGTGGAAACGTCAAAGCGCGAACAACAAGCGTCGTCTGCTAGCAAATAATAGAATCTGTGCGCTAAATGTATGTATATCAAATCCTCTTTTGAACACCCCACGAAATATAAACGTTATCATTATCTACCTCAGGTGATGACTGTTGTGTTGATTACAGTCCTCCTAACCTCAAATAAATCGCCATAGCCTAAGACGTTATCTATAAATGATTAATATTTTAAATAATAAATATTATTATAGACCCACTTCAGTGTTCGAATAGTCCAAGGCGTCACTCTCGCAATAGACTAGACTGCAAATGATTGGAAGAACGGGGTTCAAAATCCGGATCGAATGTACTCGAGGTGTGTTTCACAAATGGTTTTACTCTCTCCCTCCTCGCAAATTCCGGTACTCCTAATATAAATTCAATATTTTTCATCCTTAACAAATGAGCGTAGCTTTACCCTGATTTTCGTTGGAAGAACAGTAGAAAAAATTCAATCATATTTTATTTTGGTCAACATTGATAACATTTTACTATATTATTAGTGTTATTTTATAGGTATTGATAATATCTATCAAAAGTAACAGCTGCAGATAACATAACTCGATGTATGAATCTATTACAATTGTTTTGGTAACTTTAGTAACTAACTTCTACTGTTCTTCCTACCAAAATCAAACTATAGGTACAAATCGAACGGGTAGTAAAACACGGAGTATATATATAGCTAGAAACTGTTTACTTTTTTTTAGTACAGCGTCCTACTACCCGTTCGTATTATACGCGTATGTACTAATTAAATTAATGGTTTAGGGATTAGGAAGGTTTAATTGAGAGGAAGTGCACCCTCATTTGCGTGGAAGAAGAGTGAAAAACAATTTAGGGGAAAAACTCCCTCAGTTCACACGACCGGGATAGAACCCCGATCTTCCCGTCATCGGTAGTCTAGTCCAACACGAGAGTAGTGCGTTAGAGCATGCGGCCACCGAAGCGGGTCATTTACATTTCGATTGTGAATTAAAAATTTGGACATTCAATATATTTCTCAGAATTTACATGAACTTACACTACAGCTTTGAATATTATTTGTGGTTGCATTATTATTATTATTAGCACGGCGTCTTACTACCCGTTCGGGCTATACGTCACTTACGCTAATGTGTAATGGTAGGGTGATTGTGATATGAAATAGAGGACCTACAGTTTAACGTGGAATCCGAACCACGGTGGAGGCCTGGCATTCCCTACATTCACAAGTTGTGACTAATACACGTCTTGTCAGAGGTGAAGGAAGGGTTTGGCAATCAGATAAATCTGTGCCAGGACTAAGGATTGAACCTCGGACCCCCAACACAGAAGTCTGACACCTTACCCCTAGACCACCAGGTCACCCGTTGTTGCAATAAGTGAACGTCACAACAGAATTATCATTTTTCAAATAATGGTCAGCTATATAAAAACTAAAAATATAATTTATTGGAACAATAATCGCAGGAGTCTAAGAGGTTAATGTGGGAGTTAAAGTAACGCGAGTTAAGGGCAATGTTTTTTTTTTCAGTTTTTATAGCATAACTTTTTTTTTGCCAAAAGAAATCAAATATTATTTCCCCAGTAGAAACGTAGAGTTAAATTTTCTTCACAATGTGCTATCAACGATTGTTGAATATCTTTCGAGGGTGTCTTGGAATTTCCTCTTGATTTAAAAAGTTTCTAATCTAATGCCGCTATGTACATGACAGATATTCAACAAATTTTGATGTCACCGTGTGGAGAAAATTAAACAAAATGTTTTTACTGAAGTCATATTTTATTTATTTTAAAATATAAAAATGTTACCTATCACTTGGAATAACGAATTTGTTTCATATCACAGAGATGGTTAAGGCCAGGACTTTTTTTTTTAAATCAGACACAGGGGAATGTCACTTCCAAGAGTGGAAAAATCTTTATATACATATATAAATACAGGGTGTATGATTGGTGTCAAATAAGATTATGCGTATTTGCGCACATCCATTTACGATATGCTCTTTTATAACCACAACATCAGGAACTGGAGTTGAGTAGACAATGATCTTTAAATGTTCCCAGAGATAAAAACCCATTGGGTTCAAATTTGGTAATCGTCAAGGCCATCCATTGGATAACTCGTAACCAATCCATCTTTGAGGAAAACATCATAGCTCAACTCGGCTCCCAGCTCACGCGAGGTATGGGAGTAAAAGGGAAAAGAAAACACCCACGACATGCCATAAATGTGCGCAGTGCATTCGTATTTTAATGATCACTCGACATTTTCCGCGGGGACGACGGGGGGACAAAGTGACAGTTTCTCGGTAATAACTACAGTATGTCCCTATTATGACAAAATGAAGATTTGTGCACGGTGCTTATCTGTGAAGCCATTCTAAAATGGTCATTAAGGGACTTTTAAATGCAGTTTTTATCAAAATATAATTTAATATTTCAACTATATTCAGTATCAGGAACTTCTATCAACTCTTTATCTCCATTAATGTTTATCAGAAATGATCCACGTACAATAGTGTTCGCGTAAATTTACGATTTCTAGCCGACTGCATCACAGAGTTGATTGTCATGTGATGCACTCTCTTAAAACCTCTAAAACTAAGCGTTTTTAGACCCATGTTAATATTCATTTTCATAGAGTATGGTCGATAGAAATGCGCCAATAAATTTGTGTACACAAATTAAACCACACCCTGTGTGTGTGTGTGTGTGTGTGTGTGTGTGTGTGTGTGTGTGTGTATGTATATAATTCCATAATTTAGTCAAGTGAAGTTAATGAATGAACAATTGGTTAGAGCTATAACCATACTGCACCTCACCTGAAATCCCATCGCGTCTAACAATTCGAGAAACCCTGATCTATAACACAGATGACCTTGGGGTGGTAGGTGGGCAATCGGCGGCTATTTCCAGTTTAACTCGAGCACAAACACAACAAACAATAACTCGGGGAAATGAGCTCTTTG
Source organism: Timema shepardi (assembly GCA_902151425.1). Lineage (NCBI taxonomy): Eukaryota > Metazoa > Arthropoda > Insecta > Phasmatodea > Timematidae > Timema > Timema shepardi. The sequence continues at coordinate 118,928 of CABFVX010001677.1, read as the reverse complement.
GCGATATAGATAGGTTTTTGTCCTCAACAGGAATCAAAATGGTTACCCCGAACAGTAGCAGGCAGCTCTCCAATCGCATCGCGTCTTACTACCCATTCAAGTTATTTGAATTTATTCACACTAATGGTGTAGGAATAAGAAGGTGGAATATAAAGGAAATGTACCCGCGTTTGAGTTTGGGTGGAGATACAAACCATTAATAAAACACCAATCCCAGTACACCCGACCGATATTCAAACCACTGACTTTTTACAATAAAAAGAGTGTATTATTTGGTATTTATAATATCTATAAAAAAAAGTGACAGCTGCTAACCACATTACTTGACGTATGACTACCTTAAAGAAGATCTAGTAATTATATTTGTCAGATATGTCCATTTGTAATAAAAGTGGGGTATACATTTAAATGTGCCGTACAGACCAACGGATTACACAGAGCAAATTTCTTTTACGATTTTTAGTTTTAATATTGATTTCAATCAATGCCGAGTTTGACTATACTGTAATGTAATATTCAGTCTTTTATTTGGGTTACAACAAAAATGTCCGCAATTGAAAGTATTGTATTGACACACATCAGCGATAGTAATATTGCGCTTCTGTGGCCTAGGTGTGGATATATTAGCCAGTACTAATGTACCGTTTCTCAGAGGACGCCCGAACGTACTGATCGTACATCCTTTCCGTGGAGGCTCTTTCCATGTCCCGATGAGATGAGGGTGTGGAACCAGTACCTAACTAACCAAACTCTGGTGACCTTTGGGGAAATTCCTTTCGGTAACAAAAATACCCACGATATCGGCTGGGAATCGAACCCATGACCACTAGGTTAGTAGTCAGGTGCACTGCCCACTACACCGCGGGGAATATGTTATCGATTAAAGTGAGACAGAAGGAATGTTTTATCTTCACAACTGTTTGTTTAAAGCATTTTCAGGCAGTGTTTATTATGGGTATTTTGGTTAGGTCAAATTACATTTAGTTTGGTGATTATGTCATAATTCACTGAATTATTAAAGTAAAAAGTAGTCTTGTGCTTTGAAATATGAAAAATAAAAACTACTATAACCGATTGATTGGGCTTTTCCCTCATATATATACTGTGAATAACGGTTGAGCCACGGGACCCCTTGTCTCAAAGGTTTATAGCTTTGTTGGGCTACGATCACGGACCAGGAGGATTATCGTCATAGCTTAGTTGGGCCACGATCACTGACCAGGAGGATTATCGTCATAGCTTAGTTGGGCCACAATCACTGGCCAGGAGGATTATCGTCATAGCTTAGTTGGGTCACGATCATTGACCAGGAGGATTGTCGTCATAGCTTAGTTGGGCCACAATCACTGGCCAGGAGGATTTATCGTCATAGCTTAGTTGGGCCACAATCACTGGCCAGGAGGATTATCGTCATAGCTTAGTTGGGCCACAATCACTGGCCAGGAGGGTTATCGTAATAGCTTAGTTGGGCCACAATCACTGGCCAGGAAGATTATCGTCATAGCTTAGTTGGGCCACAATCACTGGCCAGGAGGATTATCGTCATAGCTTAGTTGGGCTACGATCACCAACCAGGAGGATTATAACAGATAATAGACCTGCGGGTAAATATGAATTCGGCCCAACCAATCTTTTTGCCTTATATTAGGTTAGGTTAGGTTAGGCTAGGCTGTTATGTTATGTTATGTTATGTTATGTTAGATTAGCTTAGCATTTTGTCATGTCTTACTATCCATCACTTGCTGTTTTTCGCTCAGGTTGAGAACACGTTTACAACCCTCCGAAATGTAGCGCCACACCAGTACACCTCGCTTACAATTTTCAAGAAGGAACTCGTGGCCCAACTCTAATGGGGGATCAACGATACCCTTTTAAACGTATACGTGGCCGAATTGTAATGCGAGATTAACACTAAACCTTCCAACGCGGGTCAACTCGTGGCCCAGCTGTATTACACCCCAAATAAATGGCGAAATTCACCATAAGATGTAATGCTACTGTTTTGGACCCCGCTCATATATTTAAAGTCATGGATGAAGTATATCTTTCGTCAATAACCTGTATGTAAAATATCCTTTTAAGACTTTATCCATGAAGAATTACGCGCTTTTCAGAACTAGATTAAACCATAAAGCTTTTTTTCTTTCAAAAATCAACTCCGTGGTGTTTACCAAAAAAAGCAAGTGACGCTAGCTCCCTTTACACAATAGGAAGATAGCCTTCACAACACCTATCGCCAGGACTCTATTAGTTGGTTTTGACACTGGTTGACAAGAGCTCCAAGAGGCAAGGGGTAGGTCATATATATAAGCCGCTTGTGCGTATGAATCCATTACAGTGGACAGCAATACACAAGAACTTTGTAATAAAACAGAACTCTGTAATATATCAAAGACAGTAATTAACAGTTCCGGTGACATAAATCTACAGAACATTGTAATAAATCAGTGTCATGATCTAAATAAATCGTGTGCAAATTTAAAGGTCTTACTTATTTCATAAGTGTAAGAAATATCACTATGATTGGCGCTCGATTACGGGACTAAAATTACCAATTATCTCATCAAATAACCGTATCGTCATAATTGCCGCCCAGTCGTGGAGTAATAATTACAAGAACGTTATAATTGGTTACCAATCGCGTAGTATCATTAGTAAATAAATACCGAAACACCACAAAAGGCGACCATCGCGGACGCGTATCTTCATAATTAGCACCCATCATAAACTTCAATATCGTCATAAGGATTCCCTTTCCAAGTACACGGTATTTGTTCGAGATCTTTCCGTTTAGCTTTTTGAAATTTTGAACAATTGACTTAAGTTCGCGTTTTCAGCATCATGGCTACTCTTTATCCAGCGCCGCAACTCTTGCGTTTGATCGCTCACGTAGGAGAGTATCTAGTGAAAATAGAGCACACTCATCTTAAACTACGCTGAGATGTAGTGCTTTGAGGTGTGTAATAGATATACCTTTTTATTTACGTTTAAAAAGTCTTGGTTAAAATGAAGTGATGCCCTTGACAAATATACGAGAACTTTCGAGAGTGAAAAACTTAGGAAATTAAATCAAACGTAGGTATCTACTGAAGAAATATTTGATTAAATTTTGTTCAAAAAGGTATTTCGTTATAAAAACTTCAAAAACACCGACACTATCTCTTCCATCTCCTATTAAGGCGCTAAAATAGTTGAACAGGAATTCAAAACGTCAGAAACCAATTGGTGGGTTTAAATCGTAACTGGGAGAAGCTGTCCGGCAGTATAGGAGAACAAACAGAGGAGGAAGATACAACTGACAATACAATTTGTGTTGTGACTCTCCTTACCCCCACCACCTCTGCTAGTAAATCATATTATTATTATTAGCACCGCGTATTACTATCCGTTCGGGTTGTACACACTTACGCTAATGTGCAATGGTAAGATGATTGTGAGATTAAATATAAGACATAGAGTTTAACGTGAGATCCGAACCACGGTGGAGGCCTGGCATTCCACACATTCACAAGTTGTGATGAATACACGTCTCGTCAGAGATGAAGGAAGGGTTTGGCAATCAGATATATCTGTGCAGGGCCCGAGGTTTGAACCCCAGACCCCCAACACAGAAGTCGAACACCTTACTCCTAGACCGCCAGGTTACTTAGTAAATCATATAATTCTATTAACAAAAATCCATTTTCCGCTCTTATACCAGTTATCTTTCGTTTAACGAGTATTTAAGTCTCTAGATCAACCGAAACACGTAGATTTTAGGAGTTTTCTGGGTAAAAATGTCAACATTTAAATTATGTTTACATATGTATAGGATCCTAGAAAATAGTTTTGTGTTCATTCAAGTTAACACCAAACTCGTGAACTATTAAAAAAAAGTTTTGCCAATATTTAACCCAAGCGTGCTACATTATGACTAGCAATAAATTTGTTACCTAAGCAGCCCCTCCCCCCCCTCCCCCTTAATTCAGTATTTAAATACAATTTTTACTCAAATGAGGCTCCAAATATCAGAAGTTAATTTTACTGCAATGAGAGGAAGACATTTTTAGTTAGGGGTCGTTCAAGTATTACGTAAGCTCCTTAGGGGGTGAGGGTGGCTCGAACTTTGTATATTTTTGCTGACAAGGAGGGAGAGGGAGGTCATAACAGTGCTTACGTAAGACAGAGAGAGACAAGAATGGCGTAGTGACTTAGCCACCACCAAATGACACATAATAGTAAAGAGTGTTGAGACGTTTATTCAAGGACTTTGGTCATCACTCATCAGATTAAAAGTAGTTAAGAGCTTTTTTATAAATATAATAATTCATGTATTCACCAATAATACTATTTTTAAAATTTGAATTAAAATTGAAGATCCTAAAATTGTTTAATTTTCTTAATTTTACCTGTTTAGTACAATACATTAAAATTAATTTTATCAAAGTGTTTATTGTTAATTATTTCCCACCATTAATTTACACCTATAGTCTAATAATTACCAGCAATTTAAAATTGTATAATAAATAATGATTATTCCTGTGAACAAATTACAATTATTTCGTTTACAAATATTACGTAAGCAATATGGGTGAGCGGGGGGAGGGGGAAGAGGTATGTTAGGTGTTTGTTTATATTTTCTTGCAGAAGGGTAAGGGGTCCAAAATGGCCAGAAATGAGCTTAGTAATACTTGGACGCCCCCTAAACTGTGAAATTAATAAAACTCCTAGGAGTGGGTGTTAAGAGGTGTTGGAGGCAGAACACAGAGAATACGATTGTGCTCGCTTAGGCGCCAACAAAACTTGCTGTGGAAATGTAATCAGCCAGAGGTCATAGTTCACAACTCTTATCACCTTTGTGTAGCAGTAGACTGTCAACCTAAAAACTTAATATAAGCTAAACAAGCTCACGTAGAAAAACTACACTGCAAGCATAAGTTGAATGAGGTTACTGCGTACAACGTGTACAATCTATCATGGCACTACGTCTCTAAAGGCCCGTTTACACTACGTAACAAAACCTGTTATAAAACTAAGTATTGTGACATTCGACAAAAATGTTGTAGGCAATCTTAAAAGTCCATCAACTTATAAAACATTTTCAAGATACATGTAACAAATGTTTGTGTTGTAAAATAGGGTTCCCATCTTGTGTCGGTAAAGATTAAAAGAAGTTGTATAGCACTACAACTACCACTTCTTTGGTGCTGACTGACAGCTCTGAAAAGTAACCAGACCAAATTATGTATCCCTACGCCGGACCATATGATCTGCAAAACCATGTGTTTAGCAGCTGTCACTTCTGACAGTCAAATTTTAAGTTTATACAATAAACCTATATGACTGTTTTATTTATTTTCTATATATTGTTGACCTTGATATGTTGATGGCCTAGTATTATTAATTTTTTCAAGAATATAATATT